>PVIY010011284.1:0-65900 GCA_004026745.1 Myrmecophaga tridactyla | reverse complement strand
TTTTAGTTTTAGTAAAAGTGCCTTGCTAACTCATATTCTCGTATTTTTCAGTTTGTTCTCAGATTTAAACTTCATTGATAGGAACCAGTTCTTGCATTCATCCTGTAGACCTAGTCAGGTTATTCTGTTGTTTCTCTTTGTGGTTAGGTTTTGAATATATAGTTTGTACAGATCAAGGTAGCATGCCATAATGGATTTGGCAGCGTTTTCTGTTTTGCTAAGTTGTATATAAAATTTTAGGAAATGCCTCAGAAACCTAGCATTTAAAGTACATGGTTTGTTACTATGTACTATGACTATGGTATGTGTCATAAAGGGGTAGCTGAAATAAAACATTTCTTCAACTGAATATCTATATGATGGCAGGTCTATAAGTAATACTGCCATACTAAAGATGAACATAATATAATGGGGTTTTGTAGAGCCATGTGTCCCAATTAACACTACAAATATAAATAATTTCTTGCATGAACTACTTCAAAGGTATGAATCTTGTACAAAGAGTTTATAATATCAGGGTACAGAGGGAAAACTACTATTGCATGCTATGGGCTATGTTTAGAAGACATTAACAGTATCACAGTAATACCAGGGCTAAATGATGGAGTGTGAGGGTGCAGGGAGAGGGAAAATAATTAAAGGGAGGTTTGCATTTTCTATTTGGTGAGGGTATGTTATTTATCGGTTATTTTTCTCTTGGGAGCAATAAAAATTGTCTAAAATTGAAAGTGCTAATAGACTGCTGACTTTGGACATTATACACAATGCCCAAAGGATGGAGGTGGCTGAAGGATATACTGACTTCAGAAGTAGAGTAGCAAACTGTGGTGTATACATACGTTTGAATATTGTGTTGTTACAGAAAGGAACGAAGTCGTGAGGCATGCAATGTTGTGAATGAATCTATGGGAAATTATGTGATAGAAAATAAACCAGGAACAAAACAGCAAATATTAGATGGTCTCTTTTAGAATATACTTTTAAGAAAATTGGAGCCTATATTGTAAGGCCTTATAGCAGTCACATTTAGTCCAGAGCAGTAATTGTTACTTCGGGTACCTCTGTGACACCTAAGACTCAAGAGTAGGAATTCTGCAGTTCTGAAGGTTAGCATTGCCACATGTAACAACTATTAAAGAAATTCAAAGAGATCAAAATGAAGCCGATTTGGTCAAGACTAAGGTAAATGAGAATACAGTGGTAAGGAAAACACTGTATTTTAGAACTTCACCTACTCTATGAGACTAAAGAAAGAGAGATTCATTTCGTCTAAAACCTAAATTTTCTGTAGCACATAATCTAACTCAACCCATTTGGATAGATCAATTAAACAATTCAAACAGAGAGAGACCAGAACGGGAGTGTGGGCTGGTAATTCTGTAGAGCTTAAAGTAATGCCCAGATATATCCCAGAGTATGCTGAGCAGATAATTTTAAAATATTGGCAAAATCTCCTTGAGGGATGGGAGAAAAAATATGGAACTATTAAACTTTAACACTGGGGAAACCCCTGATACTGTCTTCGGACATTAGGGACTCCTAAGTCAATAGGCTAAGGCCTTGACCTTGAGGCTTGTTCTTGTGAAAGCTTACTTACATAGCGGAGAAGCTTAGCCTACCTATAGTTACACTTAGGAATTACCTCCAAAGGATTTCTTTTGTCACTCAGCTGTGGCCTCTCTCTCTCTCTAAGCCCACCTCTACAAGTGAAATTATTACCCTCTCTGCGACATGGGACATGAAATCCAGGGATAAAAGTTTCCTTGACAATGTGGGATATGGCTCCCAGGGATGAACTTGGCCCTGGCATGGTGGGATCAACAACGCCTTCGTGACCAAAACGGGGGAATGATTTCCAACAAATAAGGCATCAGTGGATGAGAAAGTTACAATAGAGTAGAGAGGCTACTCTGGAGGCTACTCTAGGTATTGCTATCATGGTTTGCCATAACAAAACCAAAACCATTCCTGCCAACCCTAAAGAACACCTAGGGCTCTATCTGAGATTCCACAAAAGTTTCATGCACTATGATTACTTCCCAGAAACCAACAACCTCCAGATGGGTCCCTGGACCAGTTAAGTACTGAAACTCAGAGGGGCCAGCCTCTCCAGAATATCAACTAGTTCCATTCTTTCTGTGCCATATTACTGACAGCTCTTTACAACATGACAATGTTAGAATGGGCACAGCCCAAATACCTTTAAAGAGGGGAGAAAGATCAAAGGTGATGGTGGAGTTATAGAGAAGGTAGGGTTTAACAAATGAATATGAGTGCTGAATCATTCTGTTGATATCTCTTTTAGTCTCCAGGGTCTTGGAGCGACTAGAAGGAAAAAACTAAAATGTGGAACGGTAACATATACCTAACTCTAAAATTTGTTCTACAACCAATTTTTGCAGTATGGTTTGAACTGTATTACTTTTTTAAAAATATATGTTGTTTTTCACAACTAAATAATAATAATAATAAATGAAAATACTCCTATAAAAAATGATTCTGCTTAGCATAAGGAAAAAGGGGATTACTGGGAAGCTCTCCAAGAAAGTCAGAAGAAGACTCTAAAAGATGACAGGCACAAATGAGGGAAAACCAATTAGCAATGTCCACTGATACAGTCATGTTGTAGAATCAGCTAAGGCCAGAGGATCACAGAAGAGACCAACTGGCAGCCTCAGAGCTTTAAGTGGAAGAGTCTCCTATGGAAGGAGTTCAAAGCTCCATGTCCAAAGGGAGAGGAGGAGGAGGGGATTCTAATGGGCAAGGGCCCAGGACCACACACCCAACTGGGGAAAAGCGTTCTCATGACAACTGGGGTATCTGTAAGAAGGGGGATGGATTCTGAGCAGCCAAAAAGCAACAAATATCTACGGCAGCCCCTCAACAGTCTAACAATACTGAACTATTTCCCAATATTTACTGACTTAGAGGAATTTAAGCCATAGTCACATTATCATGACTCTCAAGAGAACTCAAAATATGTGGTCCCTACAGGGCAACAGGGCAATAAAGGAAAAAACACTTTCTGCTTGGGTTCCACCTAGAATCTTTATTCAATTTCAAATTGTGATCAGTATAAAAAAAGAATCAATTCCTAACAGACTGGTGCCATATATGATACTTGCAAATTCAAAAACTGTCCTTATTTACCCAGAAAAATACATTTACACACAATTACAATAAATCCACGAACTGCTGTTCATTGCTTTGATATAGACAGTAACAGGTCTATGTCAGTTCTTTCTAAAGGATCTAAATTTTATTAAGATTAAATATTATTCTTCGTAGAAAATTTAACAGGTTTTATCCAATTTAAAGATATAAAAGTGAACATTCTAATATGACCAAATTCTTTTATTAAAAATGACCATATATACAAATTGCAATGCATATGCCCAGAAAGGTAAATATTAATAGTAAAAATATATACATAAATCATTATCAGACACGTTTCAAAACACTTCTTTAAAATAATAGTAATTTATAAAGACCCCTCTTACAAATGCTCAGTATTTCTGAAATTGAAAATACACAGAAAAACTTAAGATTTAGCCAAAGAACTTTTTGTCTTGTTGATGGAAATGACACAAATCACAAATCTGAACTTACAGCCACATTAATCGAAATGCAATCATAAAACACTTTAAAACAAATCAAATACAAGAGAATGTGCTTCCAAATGGTGACTGGGGTGCATGCATTTGCTTTCAGAGACAATTAATGCGTGCAGCTGGTTTCAACCTTCAGTAAGTTTCAATCAAAGCTTGACAGCTACGAGTTATATTTCACACAGAGTAATTATAGCAAATGGTGTTTAAGCTTAACGTTCTGGCACTTCTTTTTCTTTCTGGAATGTAATCAACACGATATTAAGACTGCTTCTACTTAGCTTTTCCTTAATCTTCACACTGGCAAAAATAAATATTCAATCATACAGCATTTAGTAAAAAGTTATAGAGAAGGAATGAAGACCCAGTGTTCGGTAGAATTTTTCCTACAATTACCTGAATACATGATAAGGCATTTCTGCCCAATAAAGTGTTTTATTAGTTCTTTTACAGGAAATACTAAATTTTCAACATGCCTCTAATTTTCTGCAATTCCTAGACTTATCTACATATATCGATTTAGCTTATGAGTAGGGTGTGTCAAATGTTACTGTATGTTAAATAAGGAAATGTAATAGCAACTCCCCTGGAGACGATGTTATTCTAAAACCTTGTGCTCCTACACATTCTTAATGTGTGGTATGACAACCAAAATAGACACTAGGATCACGAGCATATGGTCCAGATTTAACAGCCATATGCTTAAATTTTTATAGTATTTAAAATGTTAATGCTCATATCTTAATGTACTTTTTAAACTACATTCTACAACAATTGCACATTTAATCTCGTTACACCTATACTTACTGAAATAAATGTAGGATACTCTCGTGCTGACTCCAGTTTGTGCTCCTTTGAAGTGCTGCTTCTTCAGAGCTGCAGTTCTGTAACCGCAGTGGGCTATGGAGACATCTCTGGAGTCAAGAGACCCAGAAGCTCTGAGTGCTCTGGCTATGCCTCGCCCCTTTGTGAGTCTCGGATCGGCCCAGCAGAAATGGGGCAGTGGCCCCAGAATTATTCTCACCACTGTCGTGAGAACATCAGGATTCATCTCACTATGTCTTCCCAGACCACTCCTTGCTCTAGATTCTAATGCTCCTTAGGTTCACATTCCCTGCCCAATTTTTTTCCCACCATGTGTAGCACCATCTTACATACTACATATTTTATGTACTTATCTGTCTGTCTCTCCTATGTAAGCTCCAACAGGGCAGAAATTTTTGTCTATTTTGTTTTCTGCTGTACTCCCAGCTTCTATATTGGTGGTATATAATAAGTACTCAATAAAGCACTCGAATAAATCTTGAAGACCCATAACCAAAAAGAATACTTTACTGGAAAATCAAGTAAGAATTACTGAAGGGAAACGAGCAAAACTTCTGAAAATCCAACAATTTAACATTAAATATACTTCATTTATTTGGATTTAAGGGGACAGAATAATGGTTAGCTGTATCAAGTTGATTTCTTAGATGCTGGCAACAGAAAATAACTTTGGCTGACATACCCAGAAATGGGAATTTACTGAAAAGTATTTGGGTGACTTTTAGAATCACCAGAAATGCTAAGGAATTATGTTCAAAACACAGGTAGGTACAACCATCCTAAATTGTATATAACTTCCAAGGGTGTAAATCTCCCTGTCAATGTGGGACCTGACTCCTGGGGATAAGCCTGGCCCTGGCATTGTGGGATTGAGAAAGACTTCTTAACAAAAAAGGGGAAGTGAAATAAAACAGAATAAAATTTCAGTGGTTGAGAAATTTCAAACAGAGCTGAGAGGTCATTCTGGAGGTTATTCTTACGCATTACATAGACATCCCTTTTCAGATTTTTGGTGTATTAGAGTAGAGGCAAATGCTTGAAACCATTGAACTGTAATCCAGTAGCCTGAATTCTTTAAGATAACTATATAATTAGATAGCGTTTACAGTGTGTGCTGGTTTGAAAGGATGTATGCACCCTAGAAAAGCCATGTTTTAATCCTAATCTCATTTTTAAAGGCAGCCGTTTCTTCTAATCCCTATTCAGTACTGTATGTTTGAAACTGTAATTAGATCATCTCCCTGGAGATCAACTTGGGGATCTTGATGTGATTTTGAGTGATCAAGAGTGGTTATTAAAATAAATTAGGTGGAGATGTATCTCCACCCATTTGGGTGGGTCTTGATTAATTTCTGAAGTCCTATAAAAGAGGAAACATTTTGGAGAATGAGAGATTCAGAGAGCAGAGCAGAATGACATAGCCACAAGAAGCAGAGTCTATCAGTCAGTGACCTTTGGAGATAAAGAAGGAAAATGCCTCCTGGGGAGCTTCATAAAATGAGAAGCGAGGAGAGGAGGCTAGCAGATGAAGCCATGTCCACCATGTGCCCTTCCAGATGAGAGAGAAACCCTGACTGTGTTCACCATGTGCCCTTCCACTTGAGAGAGAAACCCTGAACTTCACTGGCCTTCTTGAACAAAGGTATCTTTCCCTGGATGCCTTTGATTGGACATTTCTATAGATGTGTTTTAATTGGGACATTGTCTCGGCTTTAGAACTGTAAACTAGCAACTTATTAAATTCCCCTTTTTAAAAGCCATTCTGTTTCTGGTATATTGCATACTGGCAGCTAGCAAACTAGAACACAGTGTGATTGGGTTCTAGTTTGCTAACTGCCAGAATGCAATATACCAGAAATGGAATATCTTTTTAAAAAGGGGAATTTAATGTTACAAGTTTACAGCTCTTAGGCCATGAACATGTCTCAACTAAAGCAAGTCTATAGAAATGTCCAATCTAAGGCATCCAGGGAATGATTCAAAAAGGCTGATGAAGTTCAGGGTCTCTCTCTCAAGTGGAAGGGCACATGGAGAACACAGTTAGGGTTTCTCTCTCACCTGGAAAGGCATGTGGAGAACACTACGTCGTCTGCTACCTTCCTCTCCAGCTGGCTTGTTTCATGAAGTTCCCCCACGGGAGAATTCCTTCATCTCCAAAGATCACTGGCAGGTGGAATCTGCTTCGTGGCTCTCGTCATTCTGTTGTCCTTCTCTGCTCTCTCAGAATCTCCAAAATGTCTCCTCTTTTACAAGATTCCAGTAAACTAATCAAGACCCACCTGAATGGGTACAGTCACGTCCCATCTTAGATGCTGGCAACAGAAAACCCACATCTCTGTGGAGATGACCTAATCAAGTTTCCAACCTATAGCGCTGAATAGGGATTAGAAGAAACCGTTGATTCCACAAGATTGATTAGGATTAAAACATGGCTTTTCTAGGGTGCATAAATCCTCCCAAATGAGCACACTGTGTGACTGTGTAAAGATGCAATTCATACTCCTTTTACCAGTGTATGGGCAGATGAGTAAGAAAATAAAGACAATAAATAAATAATAGGGGGAATAAGTACAGGAAGTTTTGGGTATTCTTTTGTCCTTTGCATTTTATTTTTATTCTTATTGTTTTGAAATTATGAAAATGTTCATAAATTGAATGTGATGAATTGAATTCACAACTATATGATGGCATGGGAACCAATGATTGTATACCTTTGATGATTATATGGTACATAAAAATAACTTAATAAAATTGCATTTAGAAAAAAAATTGGCAAGTTCCATTCACTTGGGTAACTTTCCAGAAACCTACAAGCTCCAGATGGGTCCCTGGACCAGGTAAGTCCTGAAACCTAGAGGTTTCCAGAACATCAGCTATATCCATCTCCTTACCCCATACTAGTGACAGCCCCTCCCAACATGAAAAAGTTAGAATGGCCACAGCCCCAAAACCCCAAAGAGTGGGCAAAAGATCAAAGGTAATAGTGGAGTTATATAGAGAAGGTAGAGTTTAACAAACGAGTATGACTGATGAATCATTATACTGATATTTCTTTTAGTCTCCAGTATCTTAGAGCAGCTAGATGTAAAAATCTAAAATTGTGGAATTGTAACCCATAACAAATTCTGTAATCTGTTCTACAACCAATTGTTGTATGAGCTTTGAAATTTATTGCTTTTTGGTATATAAATTATTTTTCACAAAGAAGAAAAAAAAGTCAATTGCAATAATAAAAGAAATATTTACTCCTTCTAACCTCCAATATTTATTCCTTGCTTTTTTTTTTTTTTTGGCATGTATGTTATTTTTCAGACAAAAAAAGTGATGATAAAAAATATATATTCCTTCTAGCCTCCAATGTTCTGGAGCAGCCAGAAGGAAAAATCTGAGATGATGGTATGGTAGCCCTTGACAAATTCAGGGATCTGTTACTTGTTAAGGAGTGCTTTGAAAACTATTACTGTTTTTCTTTCTTGGCTTTGTGTAAATGTTATATTATACAATAAAAAAAGTTAAAAAAAAATGGGCAGGTAAAATTTAAATTTTCTGTAGCACACAATCTAACTTAACCTGTCTGGCCAGTTCATTTAAACACCCTAAACACATGGAGCCCAGAATAAGGAATGAGATCCTACAATACTGTAGAGCTTAATGTAACATCCTGATATATTCCAGAATATGCTGGGCAGATAATAAAAAATCATTGGCAAAGTCCCGTTAGGACTGGAGAAAAAATATGGATCTACTAAACTTCCCCATCTGGGAAATTCCTGGTACTCTTAAGCATTAGGGACTGCCAAGTTGATAGACCAAGTCCTTGATATTGAGGCTTGTTCTTATGAAACTTATTTCTGTAACTGGAAAGCTAAGGCTACCCATAATTATGCCTAAGAGTTACCCTCAGGGACCTCTTTTGTGCTCAGTTGTGGCCGATCTCTCTCTAAGCCCAACTCTGCAAATAAACTCACTACCCTCCCCCACTATGTGGGACATGACCTCGAGAGGAATAAGTCTCCTTATAACAATGTGGGATATCGTTCCTAGGGATATCCATCGCGGGGTGGACAATGTCTTCTTGAGCAAAAGGAAAGAAATGTAATGAAATAAATTTTCAGTGGCTAAAAAAAATTCAAATAGAACGGAAAGGCTATCCTGGAGGTCACTCTTACTGCATGGTATGCTAAGCCCCAACCAACAGTATTCCTGAAAACCCTAGAGAATACCTAGGGCTCTATCTGAGGCTCTATAAACGTTTCGCTAAGTTTATTTTTCAGAAACCTGAAACCTCTAAACTGTTCCTATCCCCTGAAACCCAGAAGTACCAGTCTCTCCAAGAATACCAACCCATTACATACCCCTACCCCATAATGCTGGCACCCCTTTTTAACCTGAAGAAGTTACAATGGTCATTGCACAAATATCCCTAAAGATTGGGAGAAGAATCAAAAGAGAGGGAAAAGTTGTAAAAGAGAAGACAGGATTTAATAAATGAGTATGACTACTAAATCATCATACTGATATTTCTTTGTAAGTCTCCAGTGTATTTAGAGCAGTTAGAAGGAAATGCCTAAAATTGTGGAACTGTATAACTCACACCATAATCTGAAATTTTTCCTATAATTACTTGTTAAAATGTACTTTGAAACTGATCACTTTTTTTGCATATATATGTTACGATAAAAAAAAACAGGTAGAAACCAAGAGACATCATGAACCAGGATCACAGCCCCAAATCATACAGAGAAGCCTGCCTCTCACAAGGACCTGGGGCCAACAGGCCCACCCTGCTGCAGGACTGCTGGCCCTGGGTGTGGGCACTGCACCATCACCACCCACCCTCAGAAGGAAACCTCAACCTGCCCTGCTTCTGACTCTCATTCGCCTCAAACTCAAAATCCTAGGCAGATGCCTTAGTTAACATCCAAACCTGGAAAGAAGGGCCCAGGTGTGGGGGAGGACAAAAAAAAAACAGTTGGGTGAAACTTCTTATCAGTTAGTATAAGTGCCAAGAAAACCAAAGTTATTTTCCTGGATGCTGCCCTTTACCTCCTCTAATATCTGCATTGCAAAAGGACTGATGAGTATAGAAGTTTTGGTTAAGGGGCCGTTGATTATTTCTATGTGAGAATAGTTTTATAACTAATGTGCTACATTTCACATATTTGAACAGCAATTTAGATTTCTGCAATAACTGGCATTAGAAATATTAAACTTAAGGTTGCACAAAATAAAGGTACCAAACCCAAGTATTTAAACCCTCAACGTTTTTATAATTCAGCTGAAACGTTTTTTAAACTCACCAAAAATAACCCGCAAGTATATATCTTTATATAAGGCAAATCATAACATAACAACATAAAATTATAATGTGTCCTGAATAATAGGAATTGGGAGGGGGTATCTGCTCTACTTACCAGGCAATCACTGATTCAGGGTTTATTTTTTTGCATTTAAAAAGGGTCTGATTTTATTAATAACTGGTTCTTTTCATAGCTTTAATTTGTGCAGTCACAAAACACAACTAGCTTCTCAATCATAACCTACTTTCTTTCCGCTTTTCTCAGAACGTGAAAGGAGAGTTTATGAAAGATAACCTGTGTCATTCATATTCAGTCCAAGGATCAAAAAGTGAGCACATGAAGCCCTTCCAAAGTCTGCTTCACACAGAGTAGGGAACAGCTTTTACAGGCTCCCCAAAATGGGAATATTTTGTCTCCAAAATGCACTGAAACTATGCTTATATCAAACAAACAACAAAAAATCACCAGAAACAGAATACCAATGGATTAAACACACATCATCCAAAAAAAGCTAATCATGTAAACGTAATTTCTGAATGTATCTCCTAAAAATCCTCAAAAATACAAAAAATTTAGAAAAAATCAACTGATTTAATTCAATAACATTTACTGAACAGAAAGCCTATAACTTATCAACTTACAGAATGACCATGATCATTCCCAGATACCTCCTCTGCCTCTGAAATGCTAGCGACAAATTGTAATTATTAACAGGTCAAGGAATAAATTAAGTTTGGGGCATGGGAAATTGTGTTCACAAAATGAAAAGTGGCCTTGCTGACTTTGCGGCACTATTTCTAGACAACACAGTAGAGCAGAAAAAATAAAAAACCTATCAAGGAGGAGATATGCCAAAAGCCAGCGACCTAGTTTCCTTAGGGTGAAAGGAATAGCTATTAGTCCTTTGAGACTAGTACCAAAATAGCTTCCTAAAGCACAGCTTCATACTTTAAACAAGTTTTAAATAAGTCTTCCACACAAGAGCAAAAATACTAGCCTGAGCCAACATCAAATATAAATTTCTTTTATATACCCCCATAAGTTAATGCTAGCTCTTATAAGCTTATTTATATTTACAAAATTTGGAAAAAATTAAGGAATCAGCAGAATTAAAAACACAATTATCTTCAATATCTTAATAACTGCCTATTGTAGTTTCAATAATGTTTACTACTCAATGAAAATGAATACTGTATATATAAATTATTATTGATCTAAAACTTTAAAATGTAGCCTATCTTTCTCTACAGAATAATGTAGCTTTAATAAAATTGTTTTGGATTCTTTTCTAAAAAATAGGAAACAAAAAGAAAACAATTTTTAAGAAACTCAACAAATACTGCTGACTGACTCTGCAAGTGTCACACCTAAAAAAAATGTAAGTAATAAAACATAAAGGCTTAACAAAACAAGAGGTATCTTTATATTATGTACGCATAAAAACATAAAGAATTACTGAACCCACACATCATACCATAGTAACAAAGCCTGGCAAAATACACACCGATAAGAATCAAGAGCAGTAGCTTTTAGAAGGCATAGGATAAGAAACAAGTCTGAAGAAAACTGGGCCTATAAAATATTTAATGCATGGTTCTTCCTAAAGTAGAGAATGTGAAAACAGGATAAATGACATCTTAGAAGAAAAAGAAAAAAGATCGTGTAACATAGGCAAAACTCTGTATAACATGTAATAAGATGCACACTTAACAACAAAATAACTCAAACAGTATAAAATAAAAGGCTGGTAAAGATAAATCAGGCAAATGATGGTTAAGTAAATTAGGGGTTCATAAATCAGATAAGATTTAAAAACTCAGGTAGGACAGAATTCAAGATAAAAACATTTAATGGACAGAAAGGGACATGTCATAACAAGGAAGGGCATAAACCATAATGAAGATACGACCATTTTAAGTACCATAAAACATGGAGTTGAAATACATAAGACAATCTAACAAGAAATACAAGAAACTGACAGAAATACAATAGTAAATATTTTAATATATTCTTTCAAAAGTTGACAGATCTAATAGATAAAAAATAAAATAATTAATAAGGTAAAATGTATAAGCTATTTCTAATCCCTACAAATGGAAAGGAAAGCTTCTTTTCAAAGACCTATGGCATGTATTTACAAAAATTAGCCAATGCAAACATTACACAAAAAAGAAACTGTCATTATTTTCTAAACTAATGCTACCAAAAATATTATCTGAACATTTCATAATAGAACTAGAAATTATTGGTTAACAGTACTCAAAAATACATTAGAAAGGAAAAAAAAATTCAGAGAAAAACTATTTAAAACAATTCTTAGAAGAAAGCTTTTAAAAATAAAAACAAAAGTCTAGAAAACAAAAGTGCTAGACGAAAATGAATGGTAAGCAGATAAAATTAGTTAAAATATACTATCAAACTGTTTCATTACTCAGAATGAAGATAAGTTGATTAAATACATGAATCATTAAGTTAAGAGCAATGAAAAACTGAGGCAAAGAAAAGTTAAAGCTAACAATCATATAAGCAGAAAGTAACACTTTAAAAAAGAGAAAAACACTGGAATTTAAATTATACAAGTACATTAAAGACCTGGTTCTTTGAAGAAGCAAATCAGGGAAAAAGGAAGAAAGGAAAAACACAAATGAAGGCATTAATAAATAGCCAAAAGAGAAAAATAATTAAAAAGAATTGTAAGAAAACACTATATTCAAGTCTGTGTTAATACATTTGAAAATCTGGGTAAACTTTATTTCCCAAGAGTTACAAATTAATAAAAGGAGTTTAAAAAGTCAAAATATATCAGGACACACAGGTAAATTTAATATAAAACTCCAGAGAAGAAGTGGTAATTCCAATATTATTTCAAATGTTCCAGAGACCAAATAGTTAGCCTTTCAAATTCTTTTTAAGATGCTAATATTTAACTGTTACCAAAATCTGACAAGATAACATACAAGACAAAATTAAAATAAACCTCGAATTGATCTCATCTATAAAAATTGACACAAAAATACCTTTAAAAAATAAAAGCAGGGCGGGACACGGTGGCTCAGTGGCAGAGTTCCCACCCACCATGCCAAAGACCTGGGTTCAATTCCTGGTGATTGCCCATTCAAAAAATAAATATATACATATATAGATATATATATGTACAGAATCTAGAAGTGCCACTAAGCTTGAAAGGATAATATATGATGACCAAGTGTGGTTTATTCCAGGAAAGCTAGACTTTTCAAAATAAAAATCTATCTAAATAATTCAAGTATGAAAAATTCAAAATTATCAGAAGGTTAAGATATTTCCTTAACATGATTAAGGACATGTATCTCAAATTAAAAGCCAAAAGAACGCTTTATGGTGAAACATTGGAAATTTTTCCATTACATTAGAGTCATAAATAAGGACAATAAGGAAAGATGTTTTAAGATATACCATTAAATTTTTTAAAAAATTAAGTTACAAAAGGGAATGTATAATATGATCATACTTTGGAGGAAAATTTATATATGTATAATTATAACAAAAGGAAAGGTCCAAGGCAGATTAGTATAAAAACACATTCTAATTTCGCACTATAAGCATATATATGGCAAAAACTTATTTTAGAACAAGCCATGGCACTTCACATACACAGTAAAGGCATATTTATACATCGGTAGATAAATTTCAAAAATCTAAACAAACCATTAACAGTAATTACTTATTGGGGCTAATGTTTCCCTACTGTTGGAAATAAAATCAGGTGACATGAGACAACATAAGCAACCACTTTTAAGAAATCCTTCAATTACGAAATGAATTCAAGTTTGAAATAACTAAAAATTACCTTTCATTACTATTGTGTATTTCCAATCATATATTATTAATGTTTATACATTTTCCTTTTCTAAAAATATCAAAATTACCTTTGGCCTCTAATGGTCTGTGAGTTAAATTTTAAAACACAGAAAGAGAAAAACTGAATGCTGGTAACTGACTAATGCAACAGGACCACACAATATCGCTGCCACAAAAGGTTTCCATAACTAGTGATCATAGAGGTCCAGGAATATATTCACAAAGTCCAAGTTTTAAATGAAAAAATAAACAAAAGGAAAGGTCCAAGGCAGATTAGTATAAAAATACATTCTAATTTCTCACTATAATTGTATATATGGCAAAAACTTATTTTAGAACAAGCCATGGCACTTCACATACACACTAAAGGCATAAAACCTGAACATTAACAAAGGATTTTTTTCATCTCTTTGAGATCCATCAATTTTGGCAGATAATACTTGCCTCTGAGTGACAAGTAATAGAGTGAAAACTGTTAAGTCTATTCGAAGGAAGTGTGGTCCTTCAAATTACTAATGCCAAATACCTTTTAAGATTGTCACTTTTAAGTCTGATTTCACCTTTGTGGGTAATAAATCATGGAAATAGTTTGGTAAGAACTTGAATAAATGGAAAAACAGCAATAATCAGTCTGAATGTATTAAAAGAGAACTTTCCTGATTAAGCTGTCAGTCATTTGACAGAAGTAATGCAACTGAAAGATAGATGCAGATTTATTCATTTAAGGAAACATAGTACTTTCATTTCCAACCAAGACAGAGGAGCAAAGACTAGATTTACCTTCCAGCGTGAAACATCCAAGAAACTGTTTTCAAATCTCTGGGCATGAGACAACAAAGGACAATGATCACCAACAAATGGAAAACAAATGAGATGAGCCCCAGGATTGCCCCGCCTTACGGCCTTGGAACAGTACCAGGCTTGGCACGAGTAAGGGAACACAGGCTGAACCTAGCGGACTTTCTCAGTTGAAAAGAAGGGGCTCAAAGTCCACAGAAACCACGGCTACCAGAGTTTGCAGACAGATATAAAACTCCAAAACACTGAAGCATGTACCCTTGAGTATTCAGCACACACATAAACTCATGCAAGGAAAGTGCCTGTGACCAGGGAAAGAACTACTTGAATAGAGTAAAGATTAAAGTTCAGCAACCCCCAAACAAAAGAATCATGAAGAAAAGTACACCAAGGTACATGATAATTCAAATTTCTTAAAACTAGTGATAAGGAGAAAGTCTTAAATGCAGCCACAGAAAAAATAAATATTATAGACAGATAAGAATGTCAGCGAATTTTTTGTAAAAAAAAAATGCCATTAAGAAGAGAGTGGAGGGCAGGCCACAGTGGCTCAGTGGCAGAGTTCTCGCCTGCAGGAGACCTGGATTCAACTACCAGTGACTGCCCATGGAAAAAAAATGAAGACAGCGGAGCAAAACCTTTAAAGTACTAAAGGAAAAACAAATGCTAATCCAAAATTCAACATCCAGAAGAAATATTTTTCAAATATGGAGGTAAAATAAAGACTTTTCTGCAATGCAAAACTGAAAGAGCTTTGTATATATGTCATACCATACAATAAAAAAGTTAAAAAAAAAAAAGACCATCAGAATTTTCAAAATGTCGTGGCTAAAAGTCTAATTGCCAGATTTTTTTTATCCCTTCCTGTGTGTGTTGGGGGAGGGGGGGAACTGCTTGGATTTTTATTGTGATTGCATGGAACCTATATATATTTTGGGGGAAAATCAACATCTTGGGAATACTACACCTTCCCATACTGTATTATCCAATGAACATAAATTATTCTTGCATTCATCTCTAATAAGGATTCGTGGTTTCCAGTGTAAAGGCTTAAGCGACTTTTGATATATTCATTCCTAGATATTTGATGTTTTTTATGGTACTGTAATGGCATCATTTGTTGTTTCATTTCTTCTTGTTATTTTGTTGCTGGAATGAAATAAATTTTGTAGACTGAACATATATCCAGAAGCCTTGCTAACTTCATTTGTTAATTATAGCTGTTTTCATGTTTCTTTTACATTTTCCTAGGTTGATAATGGTGTCTGTGCATAATCATGATTTTATTTCTTTTGAATCGCTGTTTTTTTCCCCTGCTTTAGTTTACTGGCTAGCTCTCCAGTGCAATGGTGAATGAAATGTTAATGGTGGACATCCTTGCCTCAATTCCAATTTTAAGAGGAAGTTTTTCAATATTTCACATTAAATGTTTACTGTTTTATTATTACTATTCTTTTAGATACATTATAATCTATATATGTTCTTATAAATCATCTTGTAGATTCAGATATTTCCCTTATATTCCTAGTATTCTTGAAGTTTTTGTCATGAATAAGTGTTGAACTTTGTCAGATGATTTTTCTAAATCTATGAAAATAATTATGATTTTTCTTCTCAAAAAAAGGATGTACAGTTCAAACTCTAAAGCAATAAATAAAATAACAGACAACTAATAGCTAATGTGATAGTTTGGAGGCTTTATGGACCCCAGAAGATTATGTTCTTAAACCTAATCCATTCCTGTGGGCATAGACCTACTGCAGGTAGGTCTATGATTGATTAGGTTATTTCAGTTGAGGCGAACCCCAGATGGGTCTTAATCCTCTTGCTGGAGTCCTTCATAAGAGGATGAAATTCAGAGAAACAGAACAGAAGGCAGAGAGACAGATACTGAAGCTGAGAGAGAGAGAGCGCGAGACACAGAAAGAGAGAGGAAATCACTGAAGCCAGAAGCTGGAAGCAATGGAACCCGGAAGACAGGGAGAGATCTGCAGATGTCATCGTGTGCCCTGTCATGTGACAGAGGGGTCCAGGATTGAAGGCAGTCTGTCTTCAGGAAGAAGGTATCATCTTGATGATGCCTAGATTTGATATTTTCATGGCCTCAGAACTGTAAACCTGGAAACCAGTGAACTCCCATTGTTAAAAACCAGTCCTGGTATACTGCATTTCATCAGTTTTTATAGGTTAAAATAGCTAACAGCCAATAAAGGAGACAAAATCGAATCAGAAAAAATATTCAATTAATCCAAACTAAGGGGGAAAAGAAAGGAAAAGGGAACGAAAAATAAAACTAATGGAAACAAACAAGAAAATAAGAGATGTAAACCTAACAATAAAATTAATCACATTAAATGTGAGTAATCTCAATAGCCCGATTAAAAGGGAGTGACTGGAAGATAGAATAAAAAAGTAAGACCCATGTATAAAGCTGTTTATTAGAAACATATTGTAAATTCAAAGATACAAGCAGGTTAAGAATAAAAGGATGGAAAAAGAGATATAAACTTTTTTGCTAATTATTTCAAGTATGATAGCAGTATTACAGTTATGTTGATTTAAAAACTTTCTATTAAGAAGATACCTAATGGAATGTTTCCAGATGAAATCATATCATGTCTAAGGCTTGCTTCAAATTGGGCGGTTAAATTGATGGGGCTATATGTAAAAATATTGGCATTGAGCTTGTAATTACAGAACTTGATTGATAAATACATGGAGGCTCATTAAAAAACGAGAGAGAAAGATCCTGTTAACTCTACAAAAGAAATCTGGCATGGCTATATAAATTACTAGAGTGAAGAATAATACCAGGGATAAAAAGATTTTTATGATACGAAAAATATGACCTGTGAAAAACTGAACATGTACCTCAAAAAATAAGTTCTTAATCTGTGTTCCTGTGGTGTGAACCCAGTTGTAAACAGGACCTTTGAAGATGTTCTCATTGGTTAAGATGTGGTCAAACTGAATCAGGGTGGGCCTTAATCTAATTTTTTTTTTTTTACATGAGCAGGCACCAGAAACCAAACCTGGGTCTCCAGCATGGCAGGTGAGAATTCTGCAACTGAGCCACTATTGCACCACCCTCTTAATCTAATTTTAATGAAAGGAAACATGCATTTGAAGTAAATAAAATATAAATAAAAATGTGGCTGCAATATTAATTCTCCAATCTACATTGTGTAATCACTCTCAAGTTAATCTCATTCTACTTCTCCAGGAGCAGCAATTCGCACATTCAACAATACTGAGTGTCTACAATGGACCAAACCCCAGGTCTTATACCCAGGGAAACATGAGAGACAGTCTCTACCTTCTTGAAGTTTCAAAAACTTTCATAATACTATATTTTACATTTGAATTTATGATCCATTTTGAGTTAGTGCGTGTACAAATTGTGAGATTCAAGTTGTTTTTGTTGTTCGGTTATTTTTATTTTCTGCATATGAAAGCCCAATTTTCCAACATCATTTATTGAAAAGACTACTTTCATCGCTTAATTGATGGAACATCTTTGTCAAATACAAATGGCCATATTAGTATAGGCCTCTTTGTGGGCTCTAGTCCATAATGGTCTATTTGCCTACTCCTTCACCATAACCACACTGTCTTCCTAACTCTACAGAAAGTCTTTGTGATTCCTTCCAATTTGTTTCACTTTTTCAAAACTGTGTTAACTATCCTAGTTCTTCTGCCCTTTCATATGAATTTTAGAATCAGCTTCTTTATAACTACAAAAAATACACTGGACTTTGACTGGAATTACATCAAACCTGCAAATCAGCTTGGGGAGAAATGACACATCATAGTTATGATGACTCTTTCAATCTAGGAACACAGTATGCCTCAGCATTTATTTAGATTTTTGTTGACGTCTTTGATTAGTTTTTCACAGTTTTCAGCACAGATCCGGTACATACTTTATTAGCTGACAAGTATTTCATTGGGGGGGGAGCTAATGCAAAGTTTTATAAATTTCTCTTCCTAATTCTTAACTGGTACTATATAGAAATATAATTGTGCGTGTTTACCTTGTATTGTAAAGTCTTGCTAAATTCACTTCCTAGTTTTAGGAGGACTTTTTTCTACATTCCATGGGATTTTCTACAAAAATAATCCTGTCTTCTACCAATAGGAACAAACAGATTTGTTTCTTCCTTCTCCTCACTATGCCTATTATTTGTTTTTCTTATCTTAATGAACTGGTTAGGAATTCTAGCATGATGCTAATAGGAGGAAAGATAGGTAACATTCTTGCTTTGTTTCTGATCTTAAGAGGAAAGCATTTAGTCTTTCACCATAATTTGAGGAAGTTCCAAGAATTGTTGAGAATGTCTACATTTTTCTTCATAAGGGATACTGATCTATAATTTTCTTGTACTTTATTAGTCTGGTTTTAGTGTCAGAGAAATCCTCATCTCGTTAATTAGCTTGGGAGTGTTCCTATCTCTTCTATTTTGTGAAAGAAAAAAAGTGTACAACTGGCATTCTCTCTTCTTTAAATGGCAGAATTCACCAACAAAATCATTTGGGCATGGTGTTTTTGTTCTTAAAAAGTTTTTAACTACTCATTCAAGTTCTTCAATAGTTATAGAACTATTAAGGATATCTGTTTTATCTTGGTTAAGTTTTGGTAGCTGGTGGTTTTCAAGGAATGGTCAATTTCATTTAAGCTGCTGAAATCATGTGTATGAAGTTTTTCAAAGAATTCCCGTATTAATTTTTTAATATCTATAGACTCATAGTGATATCCTTTCACTCCTGATATTGGTAATATATGTATTCTTTCTTTGTTTTGTTCTCAATTTTATTAGAGGCATATACAGTTTACTGATCTTTTCAAAAAACCAGATTTTTGCATTACTGATTTTCTATTTTTGTTTTCAATTTCACTGATTTCTGCTTTTCCCTTTATTACTTCCTTCTTTCTGCTTCTGTAGGTTTATATCATTTACCAAATTTAGGAAATTTACAGGCACTATTTATTAATTTTTTCCCTCCACCACACTTATTTACTTATTTACCACTTATTTATTTACATATTCTGGGACCCTGTGGCACAAATGTTAAATCTTTTCAATATCATTCCATAAGCCATTGAGGCTCTGTTCATTTACTTACAGGTTTTATTTTTCTCTCTGTTATTCAGACTAAACAATTCTTACTGAACTATCTTAAAGTTCTATATCTAGCATTACCCTAATACAAACACCATACAAAGATATTACTAAGAAACAAAATTACAGACCAATATCTCACCATACAATATTAAAATATAGAATCTAACAATGTATAAAAAGAACTATACAACACAACCAGTGGGATAAGCTATTCTACAAGTCTCCTAAATATGTTCAATTAACAAAAGGAAACCATGGACAAAGAATGAATCGAAATAAACAGAACAATATATGAACAAATAGGGAATGTCAATAAAGTACATAAACTATAAAAAGGAGCCAGGTACAAATTCTGGATTTCAAAAGAACAAAAGCTGAAATGAAAAATTCATGAGGAGGGTTTAACAGCACGTTCGAGCAGACAGAGAAAGAGTAAGTAATCTTTAATATACAACAACTGAAAGTATACAGTCTGAGAAGCAGAAAGAAAAAAAATGAAGAAGAGTAAACAGAGCCCGACAGACATGTGGGATACCACCTAGCATTACAGTACATGCAACATGAGACTCCTTGAAGAGGTGGAGAGAAAGAGACTGAAAATAATGCTAAAGAAATAATGTCCAAAAATTTCCAAATATAATGAACAGCATGAATATAGACATCCATGCTCAATGAACATCAAGTAGGATAAATTCAGAGATCCCCACCAAGACACATTATAATCGAATTGTTGAAAAACAAATACAAAGAGAATCTTGAAAGAAGCAAAAGAGAAGCAACTTGTCATGTACAAGGGATCCTCAATAAAATTAACAACAGATGTTTCATTAGAACCCATGAAAGCAAGAGTCAGAGGGCTAACACATCAGAAATACTCAAAGAAAAAGAGAATTTTATAACCAGCAAACTTCTTCTTCAAGAATGACAGAGAAAAAAAGACATTTCCAGATAACAAAAGCTGAGGCAGTTCATTACTAGACCATCCCTAAAAGAAATGCTGAAGGGAGTCATTCAGGCAGAAAGGATTCTACAGAGTAACTTGAAGCCAAATGAAAAATATAGAGAACTGGTAAAGGTAACTACATAAGTAAATTTTAAAAACCAGTATTATGATACTTTTAGGTTGGAAAATTCTCTTTTTCCTATTTAAAATGTATAAAGTAATAATTATAAATCATTGCTAACAGACATACTACATACAAGCATGTAATCGGTGACAGTAACAATATACAGAGAGAGGGATGGAGATGATTAGGGGTAGAATGTTTGTATACTACTGAAACTAAGCTTGTACTATTTAAACCATACTATAAACTACCACAATACAAAATTTATCATGTGTTATGTTTATTCTTTCCCTATGCTAGAATGTACATTGCATAGGGGCAGTGATCTTTTCTTATTCCCAGTGCCTATATCACTGCATGGCTTAACCTTTGCTGAATTAAGTGAATAAATGTGGTTGGACACAGTGCATGAGCAAGGGAGCAGCAGGAGACACAGAAACTTAGCTGGGGATTCATCTTGTAGTCTTATAGACTAAGATCTGTTGATTCTTCCTTCATGATAGCTGACAGAATCCAAACTATTTTCTCTAAACTCACAACTCCTAGCTTTAAATGGACTTATTCCTATTCTACTCCAACAACTGTAAGTAACAACAGTGCAGCTATGATACCTGTACACACGTTTAATATATGAGATTTTAGATGGTCAATTCCTAGGAGCATTTCCTATGAGTTTCCCATATATCTGTTTCCTCCACAGCAATTACCAAAATGCCCCGCACACAGCACAAAGTCGAAAAATATTTCCTTAATGAATGGTAACACCCAAAACAACCTAATTATACGTTAAGAAGTGACCACTGAATTATATTTCAATGTATAAATGAATGAGACTTTTCAAAGTGTGCATGCATGTGCATAAGTCTATGTTAATAAGTATACTGGACTTCAGAGCACTGAATAAGGGCTAGCATTTAAGGAGTCACCTTAGGAAGCACTGCACTAAATTCAACAATGCTGTCCACTATCCAGGGCATTAGTAAAATGTTTGACATTACATAAGCCTCTTAAGAAAATTAGACTTATTTTTGTTGTCATACTTTTCTTCCTTCTGAAATAGTATGACCTGATTAATCAGATTTGGCACAGAAAGCACTTTTGCTATTTATAAAAATTAAATTCACCCTCACAGGATAAATATGAGTCACCACTGAGGACATTAAAAAAAAAAATAAGCTCAGATTCTGATGCAAATTCTAAGAGGATTTCAAAAAAGGTGATGAGCAAAGCTTCTGAAAATGACTACTATGCTCGGTACAACATGCACTCACAGGAATTAAAGATCAGCCGTTACTTCACAGACACACCTTACAATACAGTTCCTGGAGAACGTGCCAAGAAACAGCCCTATTACTAAACACACATTGCTGCCTCACCCTGCTGAGAACCTTCAGATACTTCTTCTGGTTCCTTAAAATCAGAGCCCTCTAATTACTTTCCTCTTCTTTTTTTTCTTTAATTTGGGAAATGTCCAAAGCCATCACTAATGATTCTTTTCATGAAATGTTCTAAAAAGAGAATGTTAAGAGTGTACCCAGAGTAAGTCATTACCTTAACGAACTGATCAAAGATATCTCAAAAAATGGGACAACCTAACATTGAGTGCCACTTTACATAATACAAAAAGAAATATGTAACATAACCCATTCAGTATTCTTGGCAAAGTTCTTTAATCTAAACCTATGTAAAATAATCAGTGGGAACTTTTCATAAAATTACTGTTACCAAAAAATCAAAAGAGACAGGGGACTCTTATACATTAGAAAAACAAAGAAAGAAATGTAGGCCTAACTAAATGCAACCTGTGACAACTGGATCCCAATTGGAAAAGCAAAACAGAAAAAACAGCTACCAACAACTTTGAAAGTACTGGGGAAATCGAAATACAGGTTGTATATTAGATGATATTACTAAATTAATGTTGATATTCTTACGTGTGAGAATAGTGCTATAATTAAATTATATACGTGACTGCCCTTATTCTTGAGAAGTACATGCTAAAATATTTAAAGATCAAATGTTAAGACAATGCAACTTACTTGGAACTGGATCAGCAGGAAAAAAATGTATGTGTATAGTGGGGGAGTAGAAGGAGAGAAGGAATGGAGAAGGAATGGATCTTGGTGATGGACATAAAGATGTTCATTTTACTGTCATCCAACTTCCCCTAATTATAGATGGCCAACTGAAAAGTTCCAAAATAAAAAAGTTGGGGGAATAAAACAGACTCCTCACAGCTGTGGAAATACCAGGCATCTTGATCACAGTGGCATACACCCAAGAAAGAAGCCTTCGCAATTATCTTGGCTATAATAACGTCCCTTGACAGAGACCCCAAATCTTCCACTAGAAGAGGCAAGAACAAGGTAAAGAATTAGCGAATTTCAGAGTTAAAGCATGAATCTATGAAAGCAAGCATTACTCCATACAGAAACTGTTAAAAAAGTTGAAAAAGTGATCAGACTGATTAGAGATATGAATGAAGCCAATCTGGACAGAACTAAGGTAAACCAGAAAACAAGGTAAAGGATGATAACGTCCATATTTTAAAACTTCAGCTTCTATGTGACACCAAAGGGATAGATGCTTATTTGGTGCAAAATTTATATTTTGGATAGCACTCAGTTTATGCGAACATCATAATTACATGGAATCTTGAACAGAGAATGAGGTCTTGTTGGTTTGTACTAGGTCAATGTGATGCCCTGATATGTCATAGAGTAATTTGGGCAGAAAATAAAAAGTACTTGGGATACTGGGGAGGAGGAAGAAATATTCAACTTCCCCATTTGGGGAACTCCTGATATTCTTGCAAGTACTGGAGACAACCAATTCAATACGATGAGCCCTGGATCTTGGGGCTCAACCCTATGAAGCTTATTCCTGCAAAGGAGAAGCTAAGCCTACTTATAATTATGCCTAAGAGTCACTCGCAGAGAGCTCTTTTGTTGTTCAGATGTGACCTCTCTCTAGACCAATTCGGCAGGTGAACTCACTACCCTCTCCCTTGCAGGGACAGGGCTTACAGGGGATGAGCCAGAACCTAGTATCAAGGGATTTAGAAAGTCTTCTTGACCAAAAAGGGGAAGAGAGAAATACAGTTAGCTTCAGGTACTTCCCTCTAGCCATTCCAATACATCATAAACTACAAAGGGATATCTATATAATGCATAAGAATAACCTGCAGGATAACCTCTCCACTCTGTCTGAGATCTCTCAGCCACTGAAACCTTATTTTGTCTCATTTCTCTCTTTCCCTTTTTGATCAAGAAGGCTTTCTCAATCTCATGATGCCAGCTCCTGGCTCATCCCCAGGAATCATATCCCATGTTGACAGGGAGATTTACACTCCTGGGAGTCATATCCTACACAGTGGAGAGAGCAGTGAGTTTACCTGGCGAGTTGGCTCAGAGAGGTCACATCTGAGCAACAACGGAGGTTCTATGGGGGGTGACTCTTAGGCAAAGTTATAAATAGGCTTTATTTTTCCTTTGCAGGGATAAGTTTTACAGGGGTGAGCCCCAAGATCGAGAGCTCAGCCTATTAAATTGGTTTATCATGAATTTCTCAGGTGGGGAAGTTTAATATTACCACCTTTCTTCCCAGCCCCACCAGGTGGTTTTGCAAATATATTTTTATTCTCTGCCCAAGTTACTCTGGGATGTATCGGGGCATCACAATAACATGTACAAATCAACAAGCTCTCATTACCTATTCAAGATTCCATGTAATTACAGTGTTCAAATAAACTGATCATACAAGTTAAATTAAATAATGTGCTACCCAAAATATAAATTTGATACCAAATAAACATCTCTTCTTTTGATCTCACATAGAAGTTGAAGTTTTAAAATACAGAGTTTTCATCCTTTACCTTGTATTCTGGTTTACTTAGTCCTACCCAGCTGAACTTCATTCATATCTCTAGTTGAAGTCTGATCACTTTTTCAACTTTGTAAACAGTTGCTATATGGTAATGTTGACTCTCATAGCTTCAGAGCTCTAACTCTGAGTGTCAGATGTTACACAGATACCCGAAGTTGTAGGGAACATCCAGTTTATATACAAATAGCTCAGCATCTCAGAATTTAGAAATAACAGTTATAACTCCAGAATAAATGTGACTGCTGTAAGAGCTTATAATTTAGGAACCTTTAGAATAGGCTTTAACCTGATAACCTATGCTATGATTTCAATTCTCCAAGTTTGTATATTATTGTGAGTCCATATAAGTAAGGCATCATAATATTTGTCTTTCATTTAATATACTATCATAAAGATTCATTCACACAGTTACATACCTCACATAAGTGCTTTCTTAAAGAGAAGTATTAGAGAACAATAGGGCTACACATTGTAGAAAAATTCTTAATAAAATTAAGATTATTATAGGAAAGACTAGGGTAACAATTTTCATTAAGATTTTTTTAGCTACAACTTTAAATCAAAAACATATTTTGCATCTTATATCTGCCTGTAATAAAATATACATGTTACAAATAAAACTATTGGTTCAAGTCAACCCCATTGTATCTTTTAATTGCTAGTGTAATTACTATTTTAGGAAATACAATTTTGCTTTTAATATATTTCTGCATTCCTTTACACCCACCTTCATTTACATTAAACTATATACTTTTAATACTCATTTGATACCAGACAATACCCTTCCTAATGAAAACTAAAATTGGGAATTATAATTTAAAAATTGCATTCTAACAGTAGTATGTTAACACTAATGTTCATTAGGAATATTACTTTACCTTAAAAACAATTATTTTATAATTTAACTTATTTTATTTTAATACAATGTTTAAAACATACCTGAAAAATAATCATATTATTATTCAGGCTCAAGCCCAAGTAAAGAAAACCAAATCCAGTTTTTAATAATTTGTTTTCCATTAAATTACTATTGCAAAAGGGTAGAAGTGACAATGATATAACCATAGCATTATGTTAATTTTGTCTATATCAAGTACGTAGTAAATCCAAATGAGGAGGTATAGTTTCAAACTCTGCCCAATATAGAACTTTATACCTGTAATAACTCAGAGTCATTATTTGTCTGACCTGTGGCACACACCCATTCTAAAACAGATGCCATTCATTTATTATACCCCCCCCAAATCTTCACTTCATGCATAACATCAAAAAGGGGGAAATTTAATTCTCGCTACAATACCGTTTCCACGTGTGAATTTTCCCCAATTATTTTCTATCCACTTTTTGACTGTCAACAGCAGCTTTAGGTAAAAACAGATGAAAAGCTGAGGCTTTCCTGAAGATATACTGGAGGGACAGTCTCAAGGCCACACGTTCCACGGAGACCTTGCCTCTGGTTGTTCATGTAAGCACAGGAAACAAAGTAAACTGCTTCCTTTAACCAAAAAGAGATCTACCATGAAGGGAGATGAAGTCTACTGTCTCAAACATAGAAAGCTCTACTCTTCCTATTAAAAATATTTACAGCCAAAAGGAGGAGACTCGATCTCTCTAGAAATGTCAAAATCCACAAATTTAAAAACAACTTGAAATTTTTGAAGGAGCAGTCATTCTGTACGAGGATCATTCATGAGGAAATGAAAAGGAAGGGAAGAAATATAAATGGTAAAATAATCACATAATTTCAAAAAGAGCTCTTTTCTATCAAATGTTTAAACAAACATATATTATTTTTTATAAATCAGGCTTTAGCTAGGATACTTTAATAACCATAATACAAATATAAAAATTGAACAAAAAATTCCATATGCATCTTCTTTATCTAAATGCGAATAGGTTGCTTTATGTAGAATCAAATTCACTTTCAATAAAATATCCAATGTCATTTAACTACACACACTGAGTTATGAACACAGACGCGTCATGATACTAAAGGAGCAAATGAAATATATTCCAATGGATTCATTTTATAAAAAAGGAACAGTAAAAGACAGAAAACCACTCTTTATAAATAGACAGTGAAATGTTAAATCCATAACAAATAGATTCAGTTAATAAAAACTTAAATGCATTTTTTTTTTAGCATGGGCAGGCTCCAGGAATCAAACTAGTTAATAAAAATTTAAAAGACAAATTGCATTGATGGAAACATATAGGCCAAATTCAATCAAATTTACAAAAAGGGGGTTCTAATTAATGGATGTACTACTGAGAGGACCATAAAGAACCTAAATATATTTGGAAGGAAACTCTAATTTCTAGTCCTCAGATGGCACGGTAAGCCATATGAGAGAAGACAAAAGGAGCTAAAGCCATGGCCCTCATTTTTATAGTATAATCAGTTAATCTTTATTCATCTAATCACACCAACCATTACTCTCCTATAACCATTCTATTTGCAATGCAACATTTTATGTTTAAGAATGCTAAATATCCAAATTTCCAAGTTCATCTTCCTTCTATTCCTAAGTTCTGCCACTTACTAATTAATTTCCTGTACAAAAAAAAAAACCCCAGGAAAAAATTGCTATAAAAATCATTAAAAGTGACTAACTTTTTTAGAACTACTTTATACCAGCTATAAAAAAGCTATATCCTAATTTAACAAATAAATGCTTACTTCTTAAAAGATTCTCAGAAACATGTCATATCATCCTCTTTCTAAATTTTATTTTGTTTTGCACATTAGTTATTTGATAATTCTCTTCAATTGGATCCATGTTATCGTTCCTCTAGTATTTCAATTAGTCATTGTGGAAAAGAGGTATGGTAGAAGAAGTAAATATTAAATGCTTTTAGTTTATAAGAATGTTTTCAGGATTATTGAAAATCTAGTTGAGTTCTACACACTGAGCTGGGTAGTACTCAATTTTACTATAACTTATATTTTGAATTCTACCCTATTTGAATTCTATTATCAGGATAAATATCCTGATAATAAGTAAAATCCACAATTTTAACCTATTCACATGCAATCATATCTGAAACGCTCAACATTAATTTTTACATTATTACTATTATTTCATTCAGATAATAGTCAGTAAATTACCATTTATGTTACAGTAACCATTACCAAAGGCTACTCTAATGTGCATAGTCTTAAATGAAGTTTACTTTTTGAAAAAAAATTTCAAAAAATGAGAATATACTCTTATTTAAAATTATTCAAAATACAGATTAGATTAATTAGCTGAGAAAAATACTTCATTATAAATGTTGAGTAAAGTGCTTTCTTAAATGTAATGATTCTCCCATTAGAAGACATTCACATATCTTTTTTGTACTAAGAGAAGAAACAGTAAGTCTTCGACTCCCAACCCAGGCTCCTCACCAACCACAAGCTGTGTCCCAGTGCACAGGAACTCAAGGCAGCACTGAGCGTGGAACCCCTCGCTCCTTCCTCACTCAGGATCTGACCGTGTGCGAGAAGCCCGACCTGAGAGCGCGCACATTTACATACTCACATAAAATATCAAAATATCTGTGTAATCCTTTAACAGGACAGATCCAAACAGTGATAAAAATATGACAGCTACAGTAATTTAAAAATGAAGAAACAATGCAGACAGCACAGGAAGAAAGCACAAAAAAGAGCAACAGTCAGAGCACCCGCTGTCTTGGCCACCTACAGAAGTGAAAGGAGAACATCTTTTGAATAAGGACTTGGCTGGGGCAAACAAGGCAGTATCAGTCTACCCCAAATCCTGTATTTCGGTAGCAGTTTTTCCAACTGACACCTTTTTGCCTTATGCCCTGTTCTGAGAAACACATTAAGGGCATTAAGTGAGAGGTGGATGTTACTGATGCATACCTGCACCAGGAATAATCGCCAGCTTTGTTTCAACCAGGCCCATTTTTGCAGAGGAAGCTGAAAAAGAAAAAAACAAAACTGAGTAACAGATATATCATCAAATTCAAAAATAATGACTTGAAAAAGTAAAATAAGATCAACTAAAAACTGTTTTAATTAAATTTATGTCATACATTTTCAAAAAAATCACCTCAAAAGACATTTAGTGTCAAAAACAAAAGGAAACAATCTAAATGACATATATTAAGAGACGTATTATGTTAAAAATTGCTTATGGCAGTGAAGTGAGTTTTGACACAGAAAGAGCAGGCCAGTAACTATATTATTAAACCTGCTGGTGCCAAGCCATGTTTGAAGGTTTAGACCCTATTTGTATTCAGGGCCAGAAGGGAGCACAAATGTTTCTGATGAGCATGAATACTTTAAGTGCTGAACAGTCCCCCAGTTCAAATAGCTTAAAAGAACCTATCAGATACAGCCCCTTTTCAAGACCAAGCCTCTGGTCACTTTCTGACAAGTAGTTTTACTGTTCCAACAGCTGGACAGGGTTCCTCTTTTCATGTGTGTCTTCCCGGATATCTTAAAACATCTTAATTATTTATTTATGTGCATATCCAAATGCACTTGGACTACTTCCAATATCCTAATTCCCAGAATTTACATTCTTCCAAAATGGATTATATGTATATTCCAATGATTCTAGAAAAGAAAATAAGTACCTAAAATAAAGTGGAAAGGGGGAAACAGACACATGGATTATAAACACACATGTCAAGAAACAGTCACCAAAAAAAATTATTAAAAACATGTAATTATGTTGACTGCTTTTAATAGGCAGCTACATCAGAAGTGAGGAAGGGAAACTCTATCTACTGCCTGTTCTGTCCAGTTCTCAGCCCAGGAACTCATCTTTATATCATACATGATGAGAGATCAAGGACAGAGATAGTGCTGGGACTATGCAGAATATAATGTTCACAACAAAACTAGCGGCATCAGTATACAGCAGTCTGGCAAGGCAACAGGTGTGCAGACTGTGATGCCAGATTACTTCGATTCAAATGTAGCTCAGTTGCTGGGCTGGTAAACACTCCATAGTTAACATTAATTGTTTTCATTATTATTTTCATAATCACCTCATACGAACCTCAAAAACCATGCACGAAGAAACTGAACATAAAAGAGACTAAGTTACTATCACCATAGCTAATAATAATTAAACACTTGTGCTAGGCAAATGTCAAAGAGTAATTCATTTAATCTTCACAACAGCAATGATCACTTCCCCCATTTTAGAGAAGAGGAAACTGATCTAAAAAGGGCAGGATCTAAGAGTCAAATTCAGTTTTGTCTGACCTAAATTCTGATCTCTTTTCCTACTGCTTAATATTGAAATGAAAACTACCAGGAATTTTAAACATGCCATTAACCAAAGAGGCGACTTTTTATAAATATTCTACTCAACAACAGGAAATAGAATAACATACTTGGGATTCTGAAGAGTAAACACAAACCTCGTTTTTTTAAAAAATTATGTTTTGAAAGGATTAAGTCTCACCTGCCACTCTTACATCACAGGCTAATGCCAGCTCAAGACCACCACCTAATGCAAGTCCATCTATCGCTGCAATAGTTGGCACTGGAAGATTAGCTGAAATACAAAAAATTTTATGCTTCTTCAACAGATCAATCTTATTATATAATTCCATTTAGATTTTCTTCTGTGAATTTATTTTTAAATGGGACATCAAATAAAATATTTTGCATCCCTTTGCCTTTAACAAAATATAAGCATTTCCTCCATTATTACCTACAAAAACATTATTTAATGGTTGTACAGTGTTCCCTCAATGAATGTACAATATTTTTAAACCTTCCCTTATTTTGAATCACTTTCATAAATAGTTTTGCTAAATTAACATAACCACAGTCCATACGACTTCTTAATCTTAAAACCTAAAGTTTTTATGAGATGTTTGGTTCACACAAATTTCAAGTTGAAATGAGAGTAGGTATATAATTGCAAAAATTGTGATGTTTTATGGGCTATCTCAGTGCTAACGATAGATTTTTATTCTACAAAGTAACAACTACTCAAATATGAAAGAAGCAGTCCAACTGGTTGGTCTGGCACAGACCCAGCTATTCTAGTAATTTAGCAAGAAGGGCTATTTAAAAACCTAGAATATGATCAGATTCTACAAAATACCACACTCAGTCAAGTAGTTGCCAAATGGAAGACTCTGAGCAAGAACACAGAACCATGACTGAGAAGGGGTTAGGCAGAACTCAAAACTAGACTTTCTTGAGACCAGAAACCGAATATTAATTTTTATAAGACTTCTGTGAATTACAATATACAGACTTCATTTTTATAACGAATTCAAGATGTGACTGGCAATATTAAGTAGTTATTCTGTGAAGTAGATTCCTTCCTATTAATTTTATTTTTGACTATTGGAATGTGAAGCTAGGCTGGCCAACCTTAAAACTTAAACAGAATGTGGATATTAGAAAGATACTATCCCTAAAATCTCACTCTTCTCTAGGTAGTCTGATTTGTGAAAGGCCCCCTCTAAAATATACAAATGTCTTGAAGTACACCGACAATCAAACACAAAGGCATTTGTCAGATCTATTCTGAGAATAAAGTCTGAAAAGGCTGTGATGCAGGTGTAGGCTACTAGAGCTACCTGAGCTCCCCCAGTTCACCCCCTCCCCCACCAAAAAAAAGCTGCCAAAGGAAAAGAGATGGCATGGGAGGTGGACAGGGCTTTCACGCTACAGGCATTTTACTACTGGCATTTATCTGAATGTTTGTGGAGGAGAGAAAAGAGAAAAGGAGAATAATTTCAAATGTGCTTCATATATTTACTTCACAGCACACTTGGTGGAAAAAGTAAGCAGATAGTTAGGTCAGTGTTCATAGGTCGGGAAATTAGTTTAAAGTACTAATAATATCTAGTTACTTTTATCTGGGGGGAAAAGAGAAAAGAAAGAAATATCAAAGAAGTAATATAATATTAAATTAATCTAAGTGGTTCCCAAGGTTATTTCAAGCTACTGCAAGTGAAATGGAACTGCTATTACTCACTTCTCAACCCTTCTTTCTCAAGAACTTTGCTTTAGAGATTATTTTATTTCTAGACTCCTCAATCTTAGGTACCTCCCACCAAAACCTTTCCCTAGGCCTTGCCTCGGTCCTCTGCTAGCCTCCCTTTACAGACAGGCTTCTGCAATAAGAGTAATGGAAGCTTATCCACACCCATTCACCTCCAAATCAGAGCAATCTGAACTCCATCCATCAAGACTGCTCTTGTTCAAGCTACCAGTGACATCAGAATGTTGTCCCATCTCCAAGGCACAATGTTCAGTCCCTATTAAAGTTGTTGCCTCTGAAAAATCACAGACATTAATCCCACATACTCCTTCATTCTTGAATTCTTCTCTTCATTTGCCTGCTGGGTCTCTCATCTTTCTTGCTTTTCCTTCTACTTGGGGTTATTTTCTCAGACTTGTTCCTTTCTCAGTGTGAGTGCCACCCAGGAGGTCTCATCCCATCCATAATTTTATCAGCTCTAATTAGTACCAATGATTTCTTAATCACTACCTTAAACACAAACTGCTTCCTATATTTCTATAGTTACCTGTCTGTTGGACATCTCCACTTAGATGCTTTATGTCTAAATCAACTCTCTCAATCCTTCTTCCAGAGTCTATTACACAGTTAGTAGCACCTCCATTCACCAAGTCACCCAAGAAAGAAACACATCAACTCACATGCCCTCTTTTCTAATTCTCTTAAATCCAACTATTTTTAAGTCCTGTCTAATACCTCACAAATCTGCCAGCTTCCTACCTATTACACTGGCAGAGTTCTGGGTCCCTTCAGTCTCAGCAGCAAGAAGTCCCTAATTTATGTCCATCTGCAACTTGCCTCCCTCCAAGCCATCTTCCACATATCCTGTAGGATAATCATTCCAAAATGCAAACATAGTGATGCTATTTCCCTTTTTAAAATTTTCCATGTAGCATCAGCATGATGGAAGAATAGGTCCCACCAAGCTCCCATCCCCTAAAAACAATATGGAAAAACAATCAGAAGCTGTCAAACTGTGTCAGAATCAATTTTCTCAGGGCTCTGAAAAACAATCAAAAGTCTATTTATAGCAACCAAGCAAATACAGAATTAAAAAAAAAAAAAGGCAAAAATCAACTCAACTGGATTAGATACCTAAATATAAGAGCCGGAACTATTAAACTCTTAGAAGAAAAGGTAGGGAACGCATCTTTGGGATCCTGTGCTAGACAATGGTTTCTAAACTTTACACCCATGCACAAACAACAAAAGAAAAAATAAGTAAATGATTCTCATCAAAATTTAAAACTTTTGTGCCTCAAAGAACTTTATCCTGAAAAGAAAAGGGACAAGCTACACAATGAGAAAAATATTTGGAAGCCACATAGTCAATAACAGTTTACTCTCCAGAATACATAAAGAAAACCTTCCACTTAAAAACAAAAGACAAACAGCCCAATTTTAAAATGGGCAAAAGACTTGAATAAACATCTCTCCAAAGAAAATATACAAATGGCCAAGAAGCAGATGAAAAGATGATCAACATCATTAGCCATCAGGAAAATACACATCAAAACCATAATGAGACAATATATATATATAATGAGGTATCATTTCACACCCACTCTGAATGGCTGCTATGGAAAAAAAAAGAAAATACCAAGTGTTGGAGAGGATGCAGAGAAATAGGAATACTCATTCACAACTGGTAGGAATGTAAAATGGTGCAGCCTCTGTGGAAGACAATTTGGTGGTTCCTCAGAAAGCTAAGAATAGAACTAGCATATGGTTCAGCAATCCCACTATTAGGTATACAGCCAAAGAATTGAAACTAGGCATGTGAACATATATCTGCACACTGATGTTCAAGGCAGCATTATTAACAAATGCTAAAAGAGGGAAACAACCCAAGTATCTATCAACTGATGAATGGATAAATAAAATGTGGTATATACATATAATGGAATATTCTTCAGCCGTAAAAAGGAATGAAGTCCTTATACACACAACAACATAGATGAACCTTGAAGTTGAGTGAAATAAGTCAGACACAAAAGGACAAATATCTTATGATGGCACTGATTTGAAATAATTAGAATAACCAAACTCACAGAGTCAGAATCTGGCAGAAAGGCTACCAGAGAATAGGGACAAAATTGGAAATGGGAAACTAAGGGTTAAAAAAAATGTACAGGGTTCCTATTTGGAATGATGGAAATGTTTTGGAAATGATAGTGGTGATGGTAGCACAACATCATGAATGTAACTAAATACTGAACTATATATCTGTGATTAAAAAGAGAAATGTTGGATTGTACACATGCTAACAGAAATTAATTTTTTTTTAAAAATCCATGGACCTATACTACACAGTGAATCCCAAGGTAAACCATGAACTAGTTAATAGTACAATTAAAAACGTGCTATATTCAATTGTAACAAATGTTCCATACCAATGCAAGGTATTAATAAAAAGGTACTTTGTGGGAATTCTGTATTTTATGCATGATTATTCTGTAAACCCACAACTTCTCTAATAAAAAGAAAATATTAGAGCTACTATGAAAAAAGAAAAAACAGAGGGACACTTTGTGGTGTTTTTGTCCTTACCTTCATACCCTCCCTACTCAGTGGCAGTCTTAAAACAACAGCCTGCATTTCCACGGTGGGACATGAGTCTTTGCTTCTGGAGGAGTCAGAGCAGATCTTAATCACAAATTAGTCTGTATGTCTGTACTAATCTAACAGCTACCTGAAGGACTGAGGCAAGGAATTCATCTCTGTTTTGCCTATTTTGGAAATCACTCAAGGCAGAAAAGCAGCAGGCATTGTTTGAAAAGTCTGCAAGGTGAACAGCCACCTGGGGCAAAAGATTATGACTGAGATATGCAATAGACCACTAAGGACCCAAGAGGAAAAGCTGGGGAGATTTTCTTTAAAAAAATTAGGGCATCCAAAAGCATCTGTGTATATGAGGGAATATAAAAAGTCAGGCACATACTCAAGGCAAGATACACACTCATAAAAAGACCTGGCAGGACACTAAAGCATTCACCTCATGCTGATCTCTCTGATCAGTACAAGCTAGGCAAAGTCAAAGGAATGGCCCAGCACAGAGCCATCTGCAAAGTGCAGGAAGTGTTTTGTTTATTTAGTTTTTTTTCCCCCTTTACTTTTTTCTAACTCTTGGTATTGAAGAAAGTATCTGTCAAAACACTTGCTGAGCCTAAGAATCACACCAAAAGAACCTCTGTTGTTGCTCAGATGTGGCCTCTATCTCTAGGTCAACTTGAAAGGTGAACTCACTGCCCTCCCCTCATCATGGAACATGATTCCCAGGGGTGTAACTCTCCCTGGCAACATGGGACATAACTCCCGGGATTTGCTAGGATCTGGCATTGTGGTATTGAGAAAGCCTTCTTGACCAAAACAGGGAAGAGAGAAATGAGACAAAATAAAGTTTCAGTGGCTAAGAGATTTCAGACAGAGTGGAGAGGTTATCCTAGAGGTTATTCTTACGCATTATATTGATAGTCCTTTGTAGTTTATGGTGTATTGGAGTGGCTGGAAGGAAGTATCTGAAACTGTTAAGCTGTGTTCCAGTAGCCTTGATTCTGGAAGACAACTGTATAATGATGTAACTTTTAAAATCTGACTGTGTGATTGTGAAAATCTTGTGCCTGATGCTCCTTTTATGCAGGGTATGGACAGATGAGTAAAAAAATATGGATAAAAAATAAATAATAAGGGGGACAAGGGGGTAAAATGAATTGAGTAGAATAAAATACTAGTGGTCAACAAGAGGGAGGGGTAAGAGGTATGGGATGTATGAATTTTTTCTTTTTTCTTTTTCTTTCCTTTTCTGTAGTGACGCAAATATTCTGAAAATGATCATGCGGATGAAAACACAACTATGTGATGATACTGTGAACCACTGATTGTACACCAGTATGATCTGTACGTGTGTGAAGATTTAACAATTAAAAAAAAATTCTTGTAGAACACTAGCTAAAGGAAAAGAAACTACAGTGATCAAGCATGACAAGGAATACAGTCTTGGCAAAAAACAATTTGGAAAAAGCTCACTAAATAAATGGATTACTACAGCCTTCAACAATAAAAACCACCAGCAAATCCTGAGGAAAGGGGAGAATTTGATTTCCAGAGTTAATATATAGTAATATTCAATGTTCAGATTTCAAAAAAGAAAAAAAAAATCACAATCTTACAAAGAAACAGAAAAGGATGATTCATTAACAGAATAAAATTAAGTGAAAGTACCTGTCTCTGAGGAAGCCCAGATATTGGACTTACTAGACAAGTTCAAAACTACCATCTTATATATGCCTACAGTGCTAAAGGAAAACATGGACAGAGAATTAAAGGAAATCAGAAGAATGATCTATAAACAAATAGGAAATTGATGTTTCCTATTGATGTTCCCAATAAAGATTACAAAAGGAACCAAGTAGAATGTCTGGAGATGAAAAGTACAATAGATGAAATGAAAAACCCACAAGAAGGGTTTGACAGCAGATTTGAATAGGCAAAAAATAATCAGTGAACTAGAAGATAGGAATTAAAACTATCCAGGCCTAGGAGAAGAAAAAAGAATGAGGAAAAATGAGCAGCCTGAGAGACCCGTGGTCTCAATCAAGCACACCAACATATTAATGTAATATACTCCACTAATAGAAGGATGGAGGAAAAACACATGGGCATTTCAGTTGATACACAAAAATAATCTGTCAAAATCCAACACATGTTAATGATAAATACACTAAGAAACACAAGAAGATAAGAAAACTTCCTCCACATGATAAAGGGTATATGAGAAACCCACAGCTAACATCATATTAAATGGAGAAAGCTTTTCCCTAAGATCATAAGACAAGGATGAATGTTTTAACCACTTCTATTCAACACTGCACTAGAAGTTCTAGCAGAACAATCAGATAAAAGAAATAAAAGCCATCCAAATTGAAAAGAAACAAAACTCCTCTATTTACAGATGACATAATCCTATATAGAAAATCTCAAATAAACCACATAATCCACAAAAAAGCTCTAGAGCTAATAAATGATTCAGCAAGGTTGAGGGGTACAAGATCAACACACAAAATTCAGCGTATTTCTATAAACCAGTAAGAATAAGGCAAAAAGGGTGACAAGAAACAATTCCATTTACAATGACATCTAAAATAATAAAATATCCAGGAATAAATTTATTTTTCACCAAGGAAGTGAAAGAGTTGTACACTGAAAACTGTAAAACATTGCTGAAAGAAATTAAAGATGACCTAAATAAATGGAAAGACATCCTGTGTTCATGGAAGGGAAAACAATATTGTTAAGATGTAAATACTATCCAAAGCAACCTATATATTGAACACACTCCCTACAGCAGACTTTTGTGGCAGAAATGGAAAAACCAATCCTCAAATTCAAATGGAATTACAAACACCACAAGTAACCAAAACAATCTAGCAAAGAAGTTGAAGGACTCTCCCTTCCCAGTTCCAAAATCACCTACAATGCTACAATAATCAAAACAGTGTATACTGGCATAAGGACAGATATATAGACCAACAGAACAGAACTGAGAGTCTAGAAATAAACCCATATATCTATGGCCAAATGAAGGTGTTAAGACCATTCAATGGGAAACAGTCTCTTCTGTTGTTTGTGTTGGATTTCCACATGCAAAAGAATGAACTGAACCCTACATTACATCATATAAAAAAATTAACTGAAAATGGATCACTAACCTAAATTGAAGAGTTAAAACTATAAAACTCTTATAAGAAAACATGGGGTATATCCTGATGACCTTCAACTTGGCAACAGATTCCTAGTTTTATTGCTAAAGCATGAGCAACAAAAACTAAAAACTTCTGTGCAAAGAACATCATCAAGAAAGTGAAGAAAAAAAAAACCCGAAGAATGAAAGAAAAGAGTTGTAAATCACATACCTGATAAAGGTTTAATAACTAGAACATATAAAGAATTTGATAACTCAACAACAAAAAGACAAATAACCCAATTTAAAAAATGGGCAAAGAACTTGAATAGACAGTTATCCAGAGAAGATAGTATAAGCAGCCAATACACCATGAAAAGACATGTATGGTCACCAGTCATTAGGGAAATGCAAATGAAAACTATAATAAGATACCGCTTCCCACCTACTAGGAAGGCTACTATAAAAAAACACAAAAAATAAGCATTGGAAAGGAAGTGGAAAAACTGGAATCCTCATGCATCGTTGGTGGGAATGTACAGTTGTATAGCCTCTGTGAAAACCAGCTTGGCAGTTCCTCAAAAAGTTAAGCATAGAATTACCATATTTCAAAGCAATTCCACTCCTAGGTATATATTCAAAATAACGGAGACAGAGACTCTGATAGCTGTACATCAATGTTCATAGCAGCACTATTCACAATAGCCCAAAGGTGCGAGCAAGAGACGAAGGAATACAGCATACAATGGACTAAATGTCAGCCATAACAAGGAATGAAGGTGTGATAAATGCTATATGCATGAACCTTGAAGACATGATGTTGAGGGAAAGGACAAATATTTTATATTCCACTTATATGAAATGTCTAGAATAGGTCAATTCAGAGACAAAAAGTACATTATAGATTACCAAGCGCTAGGGAGAAGAGAAAAGGTAGAGTTATTACTTAATGGGTACAGAATTTCTGCCTGAAGTATGAAAAAGTTTTGGAAATAGACAATAGTAGTGATAGTTATGAATATATGTAATGCCACTGAATTGTACACTTAAAAATAATTAAAATGGCAAAGTGCATATTATATATATTTTTTACCACAAAAATTTTTTTAATACAAATTTTAAAAAATGTTTATTTATTTATTCCACCTTCAGGATAAAAATGGAGTAAGTTTTTATCATAGCAGGTGAGACATCTGTTGAACTAAGTTCTTCCCACTTGCTCAACTCTCTTTCCAACCCGAAATACATATTCTATGTCCCAGCCCCAAACTAGTTAAACCACCTTCAGACCTTATGCCCATTCACGTCCCCATAGTGCAGACAAACTGCTTCCTCTGCCTAGGATGCCTAGCTGGTCCATACTTCCCTTTAACACCCAGCTCAAAGGCTGTCTCCATTGCTTTATGCCTCCATGACACTTCTCAAGTAGAGCATTCACTACAGTACAGCCTACTCTGAAACACACATTAACAGCATATTAATGCCAGTTAATAACATCTTCTTACCAACCTGGGAATGACCTCAAGGCTTTCACTTCCTCTTCCCTTTCTATTACATAAAAGCCTGTTATTTTGCCTCCTTTTCTACTTTTTGTTTTTAATCTTTTTTTCTGCTAATAATTTAATGAAATAAGATGAATATATGCAATTCTACATATATTACATCTACAGAGCTACAGAACAACAACAAAAATTAAAATTGCAAAGAGTTCCTAGGGTTGGAGAAAGCCTGGGGAATAAAAATGCTGTAGGTAGTGAGAGTCAGAGGCCCCCAATAAATATTTGCCAGAGGCTGACTCTTCTCTTTGCGGGAGAAATAGAAGTGAATTAAAACAATCTACAAGATCAAAACTAGGTCTGAAATAGCTGTACTTCTGAGGCTAAAGCTGAGTTTCAGATTCTGAAAATTCCTAAGACATAACAATCAGGGTTGTTTCATATTCTCTACATTTTCCCTAAAATAGAAACCTACTGATGTGATATATATGGAAAGAGGTATTCTCCTTCACATCAAATTATGCACAGCAAATGTAGACTAGTACAAGAGTCAAACAAGTAAGCTGCCTGTAAATTACAAAAGTAATATTCCTAGCTTCATAAGCCCTGAAGTACAGACAGAATCCAGAAAGATTCTGTTCAGACTTCCTGGTCACTAACAGAGTACTTAATACCAAACACAAAGGAAACTACTGCCTTAAAAACAGTGATCAGGTTTTGTCTTGTATTTTTATTAGTTAATATTCTCAAATAAATATTACTTAAATTTCAAAGGCAACAGAAAGTTAAAACCCATTACTTATTCAGAAGTATAAAATGTCATTAAAATAAGAAAAACATTCAATGTACAAAAAAAGCACCTTAAATGAAACTGATATGATGACTATTACTATGCCCCCACCCTTTCCCATTGTAAAGAATATGTAACTGCTGATAAAATAAAATGATGGGACGGGGAGGAAGGTACATTCATTCAGGTTCCACATGACCTTGAGTGTGTGGTTTATATGGTGGACAGTAGGAAATTAAGAAAAATAAAGCAAGCATAAAGGCACTGACCTGGGTGATGAGGGCAGATAGGGAAGAGATAAAATGCAACCAAACAGCATATTTCCACTCATTCTGCCCTGAATCATCCCAGGCTTAGGTTTCTTAATTCTGAAGTTAGAGAATATAACACTTTCTTCCCATATTTTTTTTAATTAATGAAAATTATTTCTAAATAGTCTAGAAACTGAGAAATTAAATTCCTCAAAGGGATACAAGCTTTTAATATTATAACCTATATGAAATTTAATGCAAGATGACAAAAATTTATGCAAAAAGAATGAGAAAAATAAAGTAACATTCTCAAATCATTAACTATTTGCAACTTTCAAATACTGACAATGCTAGAAAGCAGTCTATAACATCTTCCCTTCTAAAGAATTATTTAAATAGAACAGCTTTATTAGTATTCAGCGGGTAGTTTTTTTGTTCGTTTTTTTCATTTTTTTATTTTCAATGGGTAATTAATATTAACTATTTATAATGCCATAAATTCTGTCTACACATAATACTAATTATACCCTAAAAAATGTTTTTCTTAGCAAATATTTTTCAGAAAAAATATTTTTCATGTGACAGCATATACTAGTTTCCCAGTTATCTAATATACTTGTTTTTTCAAGTATATCTAATATACTTGTTTTTCAACTTGGCAGCACTTAATACTTTTAGAGGAAACTCAATAAAATGCACCTTTAGAAAAGTAAATTGTAACTTTAAAAAAAACTGAAGGAATATTAAAATAGCAGCTGTAAAAGAGTGCAACTGAATGAAATAGCTGCACACCCAATGAGCAATGTCCATTCCCAACAGCAATACAAAGAAATCATGACTCAATCTGTTATGCAGCCAGCAGGATTAGATGCTATTTTGAGTCTGTACCAGGAAATGAGCCAGGTATGACAAATAAGATAATATTCCTTTGATATGCTCCTAAAAATATGTAATTAAAGCAAACAATTAAACAGTTTGCTATTTTAAGAAGAAAAATAAAAAAGGAGCCCCAAGGAATACACATGTAGACTTCGTAAAAGGACACAGCACTGCCTAAAGTATTTGCAGTCAGAGGGTTTTAAACATGGGGGAAAAGCTAAGCATCCACTTTCTGCTCTCAAATAAAACATACAATATATGTAAATTACCTGTTCATCATATAAACAATATGATTCTTCATGAAAAAATGTCAGGGTCAGTCATGATTTTTATATCTGGTTTTGCTAATAATGTTCTTACACAAAACAGAGAAATGAAATATTTCAACAGAAAAGTTCCATATATAGTACACTGGAAATTTAACTTTATTGACAGCATTCAAGAACAGAAGTACACTTAAGATTAACTGAAAATAATTAAGTAATTCCAAATTTTCCCTAATTTCAGCTTAATGTAGTCTCTCATTCCCATCATCAAGTTTTAAAGGAGCCAAAAAACCACAATGGACCTGCCCTAAACCTGAAGGCCTCTGCAGGAGCCCTAGCCACAGCCACTGAGGAAGGAGCCCCCTAGGGGGGGCCCACACATTCCACCCCCCCAGAGGGCTGGCTGCCTGCAAATGGGAGACACAATTCCCAGGGTGAGAAGTCAAGCATGACAGGCCTTAAACAGAGACTGTCTCCAAAGACCAAAGGTAAAAGTATCCTACACAAGAAAGCCTGATTTTAGCATGAGGCTTAAATCCACAGTGGAAAAATTTTACAAGCTGTAGTGATGAAAAACTGATAGAAGAGCAAGATGATATCATCGTTATTTCTTTCAGATCAAGAACTAATTGCATTCCCTCCCACATATACTTTTTACAGTCTCATCACTACATTTTCAGGTTTTATCAATTCATAAAAAAATTAAAAATGAAAAATTCTAAAACAAGAACTTTGCCCAAGAATATATAGAGAACAAAATGCTTAGTAAGAGGACAATGAAATAAGTAAACTCCTCTTTAACTGAAACCAAAGGACCTTGGCAAAGTAGAGAGGCCAGGCTTCTTCCTGGTACCAGGACTGCAAAGTAAGAACACAGGTGACAGTAACATGAGGCCAAGCTTGCTGCATGTCACATATTTCAGAATGAATGGTTAAAGTGAAGAGCACCTTCCTTAATTCTTATCAGCAAGGGGTATCGAAAACTTGTAAAAGTATATTTGGAAAACGAAGCAACATATTATTACAATACTACACCAAGATACTCTCTCTTTTAGTATCTTTACAACAAGCTGATACAATATTTATGCAGCCATTTGATATTCAATAATACAGATGACACTTTCTTACACAACCAAAAGAAAGTATCTATACTGTAATTAAAATTAAAGAGCACACTCAGTTACTGAAAAAACCTATTCTGTAATATAACTGAAGGTCATTAATGTAACAAGACATAAACTTATCCACTATTTTATTGTATTTTTTACAATATCCAAGCCAGAAGAACAAGAGAGACAAAGTCTAATCCATTTGAGTTCATCGGTAGTAAAGAAGTAAACCACGTTTCTGCTGACACTTTAGGGCTCTACAAATTACTGAACTGGCAAAATGCTAAATTTAGTCTCTGTTTGATCATATAAAATATATGCCAGGTACCATGCAAAATGCTTTCAGGGAAGCAGCAGAATGCAATGGCAGAAAGTCCAAAGTACAAATCCCAGCTCAGATTCATGGCTGTGACCACTATGAAACAAGACGCTTACTTTTTCTAAGCCTAATAACCACCTGCCTTCCTACCCCTACATAATTACCTATGTATCTAACAAACATATATACTGTGTTTACTACATGCCAGTTACTGCCCTAAGTACTCTACAAATATTATTTAAGCCTCATGTCACCTTTATAAGACCTATTACTGCCTTATTTTACAAATGAGGACATGAAGGCCCAGAGAGATTGCTATTACTTGCCTGGTTGACTGAGCACCAGCAGTCTGGTTCCAGAGCCAGATGGTTGCTCTTAATCATCACTGTCTATCACCAATTCTCATTCAGACCTAGAGATCCCTGAGGATTCAGCATTGGAAGCCATTCTCCCATCCCTCCCCTAAGAATCTGGGGTCACTTATTTGAGGGAAAAGGAAATGCAGAGACTCTTCGGAAGTCTGAAGATCACACGTCTGGCTCTACTAACTCCTGGGGACCTAGGGCAAAGTCACAATACGCCTGGCCCAACCGGGAGAACTCAGGGGCCAGGAGCAAAGCACCAGTCAGTTCTGACTTGTGTCTGTCCTGGAAAACAGCAAAGCCCTACTGTGCCAATGTCCCCAGTTCCTGACTCTATAAGTTATTAAAGTCAGAAAGGCTACCACCAAATTCCAAATTAAATAAAGTCTCTGTGAGGAAAATCAGAGATGAGATACAGTGGGAGTAGGTCCTAACACCTTCCCATTTAGTTCCCTTGTTTGGGCGATGCAAAAGACTAACGGGTTCTAGAAGGAGATAATATTTAATTGACTAGTGACTTTAACTGCAGACTACTTTCCAGATGTAGTCTTCCTGAGTAAAGGGGATTAATATAACTCTTGGCACTTAAAATGCTCCACAACTTGGAAAATGTAGACATTTTCATTTTGGATAAAAATATAACACTAGAAGTGGTTTACTTTCAGCTGGCAGAAAAAAAAAATTAGTACACCATTACTATCTTGCTTGCTTCAGGGATACATTAACTTGCAAGCTCTAGACTCTTGTAACTCAAATGTGGAGAGTGGTCCAGCAGCAGTAGCCTCACCTGGGAGCTCGTGAGAATGCAGAATTTTAAATGCAGAATTACTGAGCCATTTTCACAAGATTCCAAGGTAATTTATACACAGCAAAATTTGAGAAATATTAGATACCTGAGATAATCCACAGAGAACTTGACAATCCCACCATCCCAATAGGATCACGTGCTTATCCACACATTGATAACAATTCTGACAGCAGGAAACAGCAAGAGTCTTATAACTCACTGGTTATGACCCACAACGTAAAAACAGAAAAGCTTACACGAGTGTTTGTAGCAAAAGTCAATAACTAGAAATAACCTAAATGCTCATTAACAGTTGAATTAATATTCACATTGTAGTACATTCACACAATGGAAAATACTCAGCAATAAAAAGTAGCAACTCTTGGTACATGAATATTAATGACTCCAAAAAAATTACGCTGGATGAAAGTTATATGAAAAACTAATATATACTGTATTCCACTTATACAAAATTCTAAAAACTGGAAACTAATCTACAATGATAAAAAGTTGTTCAATAGTTGGCTGGGGACATGTAGATATAGCAGGAAGAGGTTAAGAGAAAGGGATTACCAAGGAACATGAGGAAACTTCTGAGGACAAAGGATATGTTCATTTTCTTGATTGTGGTGGGTGGCAGTTTCATGGGTCACAAATGATCAAATTGTATACTTCAGTATGTGCAATTTGTTGTATGTTATGTCTAAATAAAGCTGTTTCTTAAAAATGGTATGATCTTTCTAAGATTTATCATGAAAATGATAAAGCCAACAAAAGACAAGTACACTAATTTCCTCATCTTTTATGAAGAGGGTTGCACAAGAGACATAATTGAAAATTGATAAATCAAGTAATATATAAGTAAATTTAGAAGTTTAAAAGAAAATGCTAAGAAAAATTATGGATTTTTATAATATATATAATATATAATAAAATAACCATAAAAAGTGGGAGAAAAATCAGAGATGGTATAGTTAAACAAAGAAGGTAGGGTTTAACAAGTGAATATGACTGCTGAATTATTATACTGATATTTCTTTTAATCTCCAGTATCTTGGAGCAGCTACTAATAAAAACCTAAAACTTATTAATTGTTACACATAGCATATTTAAGATGATTTTAAAAATGTAAAAAGCACCAAACTCTGAAATTTGTTCTACAACTAATTGTTGTGGTGTGCTTTGAAATTTATTGCTTTTTAGTATACATGTTATCATTGGCATACACACAAAAAAAGCTGATTGTGATGATGAATGCATAGCTATATGATGACACAGTAAACTACTGATAGTACACTTTGGATGATTACATATCATGTGAATATATCTCAATAAAATTCAATTAAAATAAAAATAAAGAAAAATGATGGAAAACAGAAAGGGGGAAGGTGAGATTTAAAACTGTAAATTTACTAATTCTGTCACTGTTAATAATATGGAGTCAAAAGATCTTTCTAAAAAAACAAAGGGTCAAGTATACTACATAAAGTTAAAATAAAAATAATCAGGTTGTACAAAAATAAACCTTTTACATTATTAGAACAAACCCACAAATACAACAAACCAGGGAAACACATAGCATATATAAGATGATGTGAAAAATGTAATAAACACCAAAATCAGAAGGCACAGGAAATCATAATGATAGACCTGACACCAGCATAGCAAAACAAATTTATATGATAATTAGAATAAGAAAATTCATAGAGTCAGTAACTAGAATGCAGATTAGCAGGGGCCAGTATGGGGGTAGGGAACGAGCAGTTAATGTTTAATTGATATAGAGTTTCTATTTGGGATGACAGAAAAGTTTTGGTAACTGATGGTGATGATGGTAACACAACACTGTGAATGTAATTACCAGCACCGAATTATATATTTGGTTGTGAACAGAATGGGAAATTTGAGGCTGTAAATATGGTGCCAGAATAAAAAAGACATAAAAAACAAAAACAAAAAAGAGGGCTGTACAACACAGTAAACCTTAAACTATGGACTATGTATAATAGTACAATTATAATACTCTTTCATCAATTTTAACAAAGGTACCACACTAATGCAAGGTGTTAATGGGGGCGGAGGAGTAATATGAGAACTCTGTATTTTTCTGTGAAACTTCAACTTCTCTAATAAAAAAAATATATTAAAGATAAATTAAAAAAAAAACATTTAAATGAGCTATATTCAACCAATAATAAAAAACACTGACCAGATCACAAGGCAAAATCTAACTAAAAGCAAATATTGGAGACATACTTAGAACAAAACAGAAAATAAAAATATTAAAAGGATGGTTGTAGTAGATCAGTCAAATATAAAGAAATACAAACACAAAGAGAACACCTTCACAATGTTATCAAACAAGAGAAATGTCAGAGCAAAAGCGAGAAACTGGTCAAAGAAAGGCTTTTTATAATGCTTAATAAAAATAATCCAAAAAAAAAGTAATCCATAGCAAAGATCTAGCAATGATAAATATCTATGCACCAAAAAACACAGTTAGTTGTATTATCTATAAAGCAAAAACACAATAAAAATTAATTGGAAACAATATAAATGTCATGGCTATTTTGTGATCAATATGCAAAAATAAACAAGAAAATAACAAAAACACAACCACAGCAAATATGGATGATAAAGAGCTACATTTTCTTCCTCTTAGCCTAGCAGAGAGCTGGCTCAGCAGTGTGGAACAACTCAGCAGAGATACAGGCTGATTCCAACCACCAGCCTCCAGAAGAGCTCTCTTAAATAAAGTCATTTTCCATGCACTGACTGAGAAGGAGACTGGCAAACAATGGTGTATACTTATGAATGAATGTTGTGATGCTACAAAAAACGAACGAAGTCGTGAGGCAAGCAACGATGTGAATAAACGTGTGGGACATTTGGTGAGGAAAAATAAGCCAGAAACAAAAGAACAACAATGGGATGGTCTCCTTTAGAAAATGCTTACAAGAAAACAGGGGACTAGATTGTAAGCATTTATAGCAGACACATTTAGTCCGGAGTGGTAACTGTTATTTCTGGTTATATATATATATATATATATATATAAGCCCTGAAACTTAGAAGGCCCAGCCTCTCCAGTACATCAGATAGTTCCATCTCCCTACCCCATATCAGTGACAGACCCTTCCGACATCCTCTGGGATATGTCCTGTAACTACCTGTAAAAGAAAAGTTTGAAAACTACTGCTTTTTTATTTCTTTGCTTTGTACATATGTTATACCATACAATAAAATAGTTAAAAAGAAAATATACCAAATAAAATTTATCGATCACCATAAAAAAAGGAGAACTGAAGGTTTCAAGAAGCAGAAGGAATTTTGCCTCCAGTCTACACCTTCTGCTCCTCCCTGGCCTCCCCAAAAGGCTCAGAGTAAAGACTTCAACATCACTTCTCTGGGAATTTCCTGCCTCTGATCTGCCAACCCCCCAGTCATGTGAACCAATTTCTTATAACAACCGTTTTAATAAAACAACAACAAAAAAAGTGTTATCCAGTGTACATAATTATTCAATACATACAGCATTACAGACGTAGGCGCCATCTGCTAAAACTTTGGAGCCCCAATTTTTCTACTCTACTGGATTATTATTATTTTTTTTTAACATGGGCAGGCACTGGGAATCGAACCCAGGTCCTCGGGCATGGCAGGCAAGCATTCTTACCTGCTGAGCCACCGTGGCCCACCCTCTACTGGATTATTTATTTATTTATCTGATTGGCAAATTTAAGAATGAAAATATGGGTAGCCTCAGCTCAGCTATACCTCCTTCTTCCTTCTTTCAGATTAAAGAACACATCATCTCTTCCACACCCATGGAAAAGATGCCCTGTGTGTTATACAATGCTGTCTCTAGGTCAACTATTGCAGGAGAAAGTCAGCTCCTGTCAAATGTACCTATGACTGGGATAAGTTGGCATAATTCTGGAGATCCACATAAGCAAATCCCCTCGCTCAACATATTTAAAGCCACATCCTCAATTTAGTTATTTCAATAATAAAGATAATAATTTGCCTTTTTTTTCTCCTGTACTCTTTATTTTATTTTTCAATTTATTCAGAACCTGGGAAGGAAGGAAGATTTCTATTTAATAGGGTATCCTAACAATTCGACATCCCAATAATATGTATAATGGAACAGCCTGCACTATTGTTTGCAGCAGAAAAAAACTAAAAACTACCTAAATGACCATCAGTACAGGAATAAAGACATTATTACAGTCCATAGAAACAATACCATGAAATGATTAAAAAGAAAACAGACCCCAAAATACTCCTAGAAATAAATTTTCAAATGCAATGTCCATCACACAGTCAAAAGGTAACCAGGTACTATCATTCTCACAACCAGTGGGTACAACCAATGCAGTAGGCTGAGCCCTCAATCTTTTTTTTTTTAATTTTTATTAATAAAACCAATCAACACACAACGCAAACATTCTTAATGTATGAACATTCCATGTGTGCAATCGATGGCTACCAATATCATCACATAGTTATATATTCAATACTATGATCATTTCTCAGAACATTTACATCACTCCAGAAAAAGAAATAAAAAGAAAAAACTCATACATACCATACCCCTTAGGCCTCCCTCTCACTGACCACTAGTATTTACCTCTACCCAATTTATTTTAACATTTGTTCCCCCAATTATTTATTTATTTTTAATCATATTTTTTCCTCATCTGTCCATACCATAGATAAAAGGAGCATCAGAACAAGGTTTTCACAATCACACACTTTGTGAAAGCTATATCATTACACCAGCATCTTAAACATGGCATCTGGAACACAACTCTATAGTTTCAGGCACTTCTCTCTAGCCTCTCTACACCTTAAACTAAAAAGGGGTTATCTATATAAAGTGTAAGAATAACCTCCAGGATAACCTCTCGACTGTATTTGAAATCTCTCAGCCACTGACACTTTATTTTTTCTCATTTCTCTCTTCCCCCTTTCAGTGGAGAAGGTTTTCTCAATCCCTTGATGCTGAGTTCCAGCTCATTCTAGGATTTCTGTCCCATGTTGCCAGGGAGGTTTATACCCCTGGGAGTCAGGTCCCACATAGAGAGGTGAGGGGCAGTGAGTTTGCTTGCCATGTTGGCTGAGAGATAGGCCACATCTGAGCAACAAAAGAGGTTCTTTGGGGGTGACTCTTAGGCCTAATTTTAAGTAGGCTTAGCCTATCTTTTGTGGGATAAGTTTCATACGAACAAACCCCAAGATTGAGGGCTTGGCCTACTGATTTTGTTGTCCTCACTGCTTAAGAGAATATCAGGCCTTCTCCAAATGGGAAAGCTTATTTTCCCTCTTTCTCACCATTCCCCCAAGAGGACTTTGCAAATATTCTTTTATTCACTGCTCAAATCACTCTGGGATTTATCGGGGCATCACTCTGGACAAACCTACAAAATCTCATGCCCTACTCAAGGTTCCATGTACTTAATGGTGTTCAATTATTAAGAGATGTACTAGTCAAAATATAAATTTAGTACCAAATAAACATTTTTTGCTTTAATCTCACGCAGAAGTTAAAGTTTTAAAATATGAATTACCACCTGTTTTCAATACACTAAAATACTGACATGTCTTTGTTCTTCTTCATGCAAAAATATTTTTTAATTTGTACATTTAGTCACTATCATTGTACACTTTAGGCATTCCTAGATTATACCATCTCAGTCTTTATCGTCTATCATCCCTTTTGATTTCATTTGTGTTCCCAGGCCTCCTCCCTCTATCATTCTCACATTCAGCTTCATTCAGTATACTAACATTATTGTATTACAGTTAAGTAGGATTGTGCTATCCATTTCTTAACTTTTACAATAAGTTCTGTTGCACAATCTGTGTCCCTTCAGCCCCAATTACCCAATATCTACCCATTTCCATCTCCTGATGGTCTCTGTTCTTAACTGAAATTCTCCAAGTTCATTCAGTAATGTTAGTTCATATCAGTGAGACTATACAGTATTTGTCCTTTTGTTTCTGGCTAATCTCACTCAGGACAATGTCCTCAAGGTCTACATACTTTATAACTCTATTCTGTCTTACAGCTGCATAATATTCCATCAGATGCATATACCACAGCTTGTTTAGCCACTCATCTGTTGATGGACATTTGGGCTATTTCCATCATTTGGCAATCGTAAATAATGCTACTATAAACATTGGTGTGCAAAATGTCCATTTGTGTACCTGCCCTCATGTCCTCTGAGTAGATATCTTGCAATGTTATTGCCAGATCATATGGCAATTCTATACTTAGGTTCCTGAAGAATCGCCAAACTGCCTTCCACAGCAGTTGTACCATTTTACATTCCCACCAACAGTAGATAAGTGTGCCTTTCTCCACATCATCTCCAGCACTTGTCCTTTTCTGTTTTATTGATAATGGCTGTTCTGGTGGGCATGAGATGATACCTCATTGTGGTTTTGATTTGCATTTCCCTAATAGCCAGTGAAGGTGACCATCTTTTCATGTGCCTTTTGGCCATCTGTATTTCCTCTTCTGAGAACTGTCTGTTCATGTCTTTTGCCTATTTTGTAATTGGGTTGTCTGTCTTTTTGTTGTTGAGTTGAACAATCTCTTTACATCAGTCCAGTCGCTGATGTGGCCCCAGCAATTGTTCTGTATGGTTCCTGGCTATTTACTCGCTGCTCTGTAGGATGAACTAAATCCCATACCTCACAAAGCCACCACCTTGGCTTCCTCTCCCTGAGCTCTCCATAGGTTTGACCCTATGAAACTTACTGCTGCAAACAGAAGCTAAGCCTACTCAAAATTATGCCTAAGTGTCACCCCCAGAGAACCTCTTTTGTTGCTTATATGTGGCCTCTCTCTAAGCCTAGTAAGCAGGTGAACTCACTGCCTCCGACTTCCATGTGGGGCATGACACCCAGGAGTTTAAATCTCCCTGGCAACAAAGGACTGAACTCCCAGGATGAGCCAGGACTCAGCATCATGGGAGTGAGAGGGACTTCTTGAACAAAAGGGGAAAGAGAGATATGAGACAAAAAATTTTCAGTGGCTAAGAGATTTCAAGCAGAGTTAGGAGGTTACCCTGGGGGTTACTCTCATACATTGTACAGCTACCCCTTTGTAGTCTATGCTGTACTGGAGTGGCTGGAGGGAAGTAGCTGAAACTACTGAGGTGCGCTTCAGCAGCCTTGGTCTTGAAGACAGCTGTATAACTACACAGCTTTTACAGTGTGTCCCCATGTTTGTGATGTTCCTTTTATCCAGGGTATGGGCAGATGAATAAAAGAGTAAGGATAAATAAATAAATGGGATGGAAGGAAGAAGGAAAAATGGGCAGATGGAAATACTAGTGGTCAATGAGAGGTAAGGGGTAATGGATGTATGAGGTTTTCCTCTTTTCTTTTATTTCTTTTTCTGGAATGACGTAATTGTCTTAAAAATGGTCATGGTGATGAATATACAAGTATGAGGACACTGTGAGCCACTGATGCATACTGTGGATAGACTGTATGTGTGTGAAGATTTCTCAATAAAAATACTGTTTAAAAAAGATAGGCAGCTATAGGAAGAAACAAGATAAAGTAAGAACCAGTATAAAGAAAAATAAATACAAAAAGACCCATTAAAAATTGACAGATTCTATAATAGAGAGATGAAACTAAGTAAGAAACTGAAAACAAAAGTGACATAAATTTTCTAAAGAACCAAAAAGAAATGAAAATTTTTCAAAATAAAATTACAAATCAAGATTTATAAATAGCAGCAAGTTAGATACAGCTTATAAGAAAGCTAGTGATGTGGAAGATAGGTGAAAAGAAACTATTCCAAGCAGTAAGGAGACACAAACCAGTGGAAAATACTGAAAAGAGGTACAGACTTAGAGGACACAAAGAAGGCCTAATATATACCTAGTCAGAAAACAATTGAAATAAATAACCATCTTACTGAGCTTAAAATAAAGCAACAAATTAAACCCAAAGAAAGTAGAGGAATTAATAAAAGTCAAAACAGGAATTAATAAAATAGAAAGCAACAGAGATTATCAACAGAGCCCAAAATGGATTTTTCTTAATGTCTAATAAAATGAAAAAGTCTCTGGTAAGACTGATCAAAAGAAAAAAAGAGAGAAGACACGAAAAATATTGAGAATGAAAAGGGGGCAACATTGTTGACCCTACAGACATCAAACAGGTAAGAAAATATTATGAAGAACTTTATACTAATATAGCATTTGAAAAATTAGATGAAATGGATAAAATTGCTAGAAAATTATAAATTTCCAAAAATGAAACAAGAAATAGAAAACCTATTTATGTGATTATTTTCACATAAATGTTTGTATCTAATCTAAATGCCTGAGCATATAAATATATATATTCAGGTAAAGGCCAGAAAAGGTCTAAAAATATATGTATTAAATTGACATATTAGCAGTAATAACTTATGTAAAAAAGAAATGGAATGGAAGAAAGTTGCTGAAAAAAGAGTTTTAAATTTTTACAATGCACACGAATTAAGGTATTCCATATAGAATTAAAAATACAGAAACAGAGAAAAGCATATAAGTGAATTTCTGGTTCAGTCTTGCAACTTCTATAATATTCCAGGATAATATTTTGAAGCGACAGCTCAGTTGATAAACTCCTGCTATATTTAACATGAAATGGTACAGTTTTCACAAAAACTGGCAAAAGTCATAATGTGATTAACTTGCAATGAAAGTCAGCAAAGCCAATAAAATTCAAAAAAAAAAAAGGGAGGAGAGTGACCATAAACTGCAAACTGTGAATTCAATAATGAATTATGATTCAATAAAAGAGGGATGTTAACAACTCATAAGGAAAAACAACTGACACCTAGATACTTGTTTTCATTTTCCATCATTCTTGGCAAGGGGATAAAGAAAATAAAAGTTAAGGTTACTAGTTGGAAAACTAATAAAGACAGCTAATTAGAGTGCTTAATCAAACAATCTTTCAGATACCATAATTCAACACTTCCAATTTCTAGTCATGGTATCAAATTAAAAAAAATAAAAAGTAAAATACATTCTAGATTGTATCCAACTTAACTATATTAATTACTTATTTTTTTAATATCTGCTAGACTCAAACAAAGAAAAACAGTATAGTGAACAAAAACATTTCAGGACAACTTGACAGACTAACAATCATGCAAACCTTAAAAATGTTCTTTATTAAGCAATTCTTAACACAGTAACATCTGAAATGAAAAACAATCATTTAGACAATAACAAAGAAAATGTTAACAAGTAAAAATTCTCTCAGGTTGCATTATAATAATAATTACTATACTAAGTATTTTCAGAATAAGCTATACTTTATTTCAAATAAAGTAAAAATGAAAATGATGCATCTGAAAAAGCTCTAAGATCTGTATAAAATAGTGGAAATCATCAAAGCCTTAAAACCAATCATTTCTAGCTTTCTGTGAATAAGTGTCATATGCCTCTAAATCAAACAGAATGTTTAAAAGAAGTTACCTAGAATTCATGCACATTCTTTGTTGTAATCACTACTCAAAAATTCCTAACTCCTAATTTCAGATACTAAGAAGACTTTAAATGGATTTACTCCTTTGTAAGCGCATGTACTAGTTTAACATTAATGTAATAGAAGGAATATAGTGACTACATGTGTTAAGTGATAAATACAACAGTTAAACTATCAAAGGTTTTTAGACTATAACAAAAGCATGACAAGTCAAATTTTATGCTTCACATAAATGTATGCACATATTTTTGAGGAAAAAATGTCCAAATTCTATCTCATTTCTAGTTTACCTACAAAACACCAATCACAGGAACTAGCTACTTCTAAACGGACTGATAACCAAAAAGACCAACCACCAGACTAGTCTCCCAAAATTGCCCAAGGAATGGAGCCTGTAATCATTCACACCAAGGAAGCAGCTACTCAGAGCCCCAAAATTCATCTCTAAAAAGGTGCTTTCCAAAATCACTAATAACAACCATATTGTAAAGTCCTGAAGTCAATTCTGAAACATCCTTCTTGAAACACTTCTTCTCTTTGCTTTAACAGTTTCTTTTTTCTTCCCAGGTACCCCAGCTGACCTTTTTGGGTATCTTTTCCTGGTTCTTCTTTTCCACCCGAATCTCTAAAATGCTACACTGCTTCAGAGTCCTGAGACTTTTTTCTCTCTATGGTAATTCCCTAGGTATCTCATCCAGTCTAGGTTTCACACAGTATCTATATGCTAATGATTTCAAAATTTGTATCTTGAACCTGGTCTACCTGCCTAAACTCCAAACCCATATCTGGTTGCCTCCTTGACATTTCCACTTGAATGTCTACTAGGCATCAATACCTTCATATATCAGAATCAAACTGATCAAACCTCTACAAACGGGAAAACTTACAATTTACTATCACAATAAACAAACCATCCATATTCATTTCATCATCTTCAGTTACATTCTAGGAGCAACCTGGAGCTGGGGTAGAAGAGAAAGAATTCGACTCAGGAAGGCTCAAGCATGATCCTTGCAATTTTAGGTACAGACAGAAAGGAGAGTATCCAATCTGAAGATGAAAGGAAATCTGTAGAATCTGGCTCATAAGTCTAAACCAAACAGAATCCCAAGTAAATTCACTTTTTTCAATTGGATACTGTGCTGGTTTGAAATGATGTATGTACCCTAGAAAAGCCATTTTTTAATCTTAATCCCATTTTGTAAAGGCAGCCATTTACTGAATATTTGAAACTATAATTAGATCATCTCCCTGGAGATGTCATTTAATCAAGAGTGGTTGTTACACTGGATTAGCTGGAGGTGTGTCTCCACCCATCTGGGTGGGTCTTGATTAGTTTCTGGAGTCCTATAAAAGAGGAAACATTTTGGAGAAAGAAACAGATTTGGAGAGAGCAGAGCAGAACAAGCCAGTGACCTGTGGAGATAAAGAAGGAAAATATCTCCCGGGGAGCTTCATGAAACAGGAAGCCAGGAGAGAAAGCTAGCAGATGACGCTGTGGTCACCACATGCCTTTCCAGCTGAGAGAGAGGCCCTGACCGTGTTCACCACGTGCCCTTCCAGATGAGAGAGAAGCCCTGACCATGTCACCATGTGCCTTTCCAGATGAGACAGAAACTCCGCCTGTGTTCGTCATGTGTCCTTTCCACTTGAGAGAGAAACCTTGAACTTCACTGGCCTTCTTGAACCAAGGTATCTTACCCTGGATGCCTTTGATTGGACATTTCTATAGACTTGTTTTGACTGGGACATTTTCTAGGCCTTAGAACTGTAAACTAGCAACTTATTAAATTCCCCTTTATAAAAGCTGTTCCGTTTCTGGTATATTGCATTCTTGCAGCCAGCAAACTAGAACAGATACCTACCATGTGCCAATTACTATGCTAGATACTATATACATACAGGTGGAGGAAAAAAGGCTTGTGGTTCTTAGAAGAAGTCAGTATCAAAAGAAGGAAAGCTGGTGTGACATTGGTGGGATGTTAGAACAACCATCAGGATTCCAAGAAGGATCCCAATCCTAGAAGGTAATAGAATACTACAGAGGGAGGGTAAGGGAGCAAAACAAAATAGAAATACTCAAGATAAAAGCCCAAACTAACTAATGAGTTGGTCAAGGAGGGCAGATGAAAAATAAGTAAAGATAGTGACAGAAAGCATAGCTACTACAAAGCACCTTAGGTTTGAATCTGCTGAAAAGATCACTGGTTAGTTGGCAACAGAAGTTCAAACGGCATCTGGAAGCCCAGTAGAACTGACAATACCACAAGTTTTTAAGACCTAATGGATGGCAGAGTGCAAGATGTCTTCTTCCTGCACCATTTAGGATTTATTCATTTTTCATTCACCAATCAACTGAGTGATTTCTACATGCAGTGTCTTGGAATAGAGCAGTAAACATGACATATAAAATATACAAATCCCTACTCACAGAACTTATAATGCAGGAAATTAAGTCTGCGAGAAGGGATCCTTACTGATCCTGCTTGTGACCAATTGAACAAAGGTAGTGCTTAGCCAGGAATCTGCTCAAGGTAGATACCTACAAATCGTAGAGTTCATACAAGAATCCCTACGTTATGACTTTACATGAAGTGATTTCAACTTGTATGACTCAATAAACTAATACCTAAACAAGCGTAAAAGCTCACTACATGTCGATAACACTTAAAATGTAACTTTTCTACAATGAAATAACCATCATCTCACACGTCTATTTTTGAGAAAAAAAAATGTTAAGCTGAGTAGCTCTTGTTACATCATAAGAGCAATTTTAAATTATGAGATACAGTATAACTTCAAGCTTAAAGTTGACATTATATGTTCAGTTTAGTTAACACTATAAGTACATGGAATCCTGAATAGGGCATGAGATCTTGTTGGTTTGTCCAGGTAAGTATGATACCCAAATATATCCCAGAGTAATGTGGGCAGTGAAAAAAGAACTATTTCCAAAGTCCCCTTGGGAGACTGGGGAGTAAGGAGGAAATATTCAACTTTCCCATTTGGAGAATTCCTGATATGCTCGCAAAGTAGTAGGGACAATCAATTCAATAGGCTGAACCCTCGATCTTGGAGGGTTTGCCCCTATGAAATTTATTTTTGCAAAGGATAGGCTAAGCCTACTGATAATTATGTCTAAAAGTCACTCCCAGAGACCTTTTTTGTTGCTTACACGTGGTCTCTCTAAGCCAACTTGGCAGGTGAACTCACTGCCCTTCCTGCTATATAGGACATGACTCCTGGGGGTGTAAATCTCCATGGCAACAAGGGACAGAACTCCTGGCATGAGCCAGGACCTGGCATCATGGGACTGAGAAAGCCTTCTTGACCAAAAGGGGAGAAGAGAGAAATGAGACAAAAAAAAAGTTTCAGTGGCTGAGAGATTTCAAACAGAGTCAAGAGGTTATCCTGGAGGTTATTTTTATGCATTATATAGACAACCCTTTATAGTTTATGGAGTATTGGAGTAGCTGAAGGGAAGTATCTGAAACTGTTGAGCTGTGTTCCAGCAGTCTTGATTCCTGAAGACAAATGTATAAGGATATAGCTTTTACAATGTATCTGTGTGATTGTGAAATATTGTATCTGATGCTCCTGTTATCCAGGATATGGATAGGTGGGTAAAAAAAAAAAGCGATGAAAATAAGTAAATAATAGAGGGGATAAGGAGTAAAAACAATTCGGTAGAATGAAATACTAGTGGTCACTGGGAGGGAGGGGTAAAGGGTATGGGATGTGTGAGTTCTTTCTTTCTTTCTTTCTTTTTTTTTTTTTAATTTCTTTTTCTGGAGTGATGCAAATGTTCTAAAAATGATCATGGTGATGAATACCCAACTATGTGATGACACTGTGAGCCAGTGATTGCATGCTGTGGATGGACTGTATGTGTGTGAAGATTTGTCAATAAAAATATTTAAAAAAAAAAAAAAAAAAAAGATAAAGTTGACAGAAAGAAAGATCATGTGGTTGTTACCAAAACCCAAATGATGCTTTCTTAAAGACAGCCAGGGCAGTAAAGAATATGATTTCAAAAGCAAAACTGTAGGACAACCAAGACAAAAGTTTGATATGTGTGTGCTTCTATTATAGTGATGCTCCTTTTTTGTTTTTTAATTATTAGTGACATATTTTGTGTTCCTGAGCCTTTTAATTCCTTCAGGTATGTCCCAATTCTAAAATTCAAAAGCATGTACAAAAATATTTTCTACACATATGACCCAGGCAGTTTTTACTGAAAGAAAAATACATATAAACAGATTTTCTATCACATGAAAGAAGCTAGAGAATCTGAAAATTTTCAAGATTAAACTATTTCCTTAATAAAATTTTATAAAATAAAATAATACATCATATAAAAAAATTTTAAGAAAAATATTTGTTAAATAGATGAATTTTGTAACCAGTCCCTTTTAATATAAGTACCTATATTTCCAATGCAAATTCAACTTTGGATTTACACAGGTAAATTTAAGCCTTTGGAATTTTATTTCATCTAAGAAAGGAAAAGGAAGCTGGAAATGCCTGGCATTTTAAAGGATTACTGTGAAAGATCATTTACAAAAACATTACCCACATCACATTAGATTCTGCTATCTAAAAATCTAGTGAAAACCTATTTTAAATTATTTCTTTATTATTAAGTATTAACTGTCTGATGCCTCAACTTGAGAGAAGTTGAGAGAACTAGGCCTGCCTTCTCAGAGTTTCTATTTACGAGAATTCTAGAAACATTTGCTAGCTTTTCATGAAATATCACCTAGTTTAAATCCCTACTAAAGACAAAAATAGTTATCAATGAAGTAATTAATGTCTCTATTCCATCATATTCTGTACTATTCTGATGTAACAATTCTGGTCTCAACTAGGGATCTACATCCTGTCATAAATGAACCTGGAGATGGGTGCATCATCGAAGCTCTAGAAGTGACAGTAAAGTTAGGGAACAAACAGCTGATATTTGATCCTGATAATTCTGTTTCCTGACATCCTTGCTGACTTGCTGATGCCTGATATTTCAAAATATTCAGACTACTGTTTTCAACAAAGACATCCCATGGTTGAAAGTGGGTGGGTCGGGGGAGTTTTAATAATGATTAACCTTTTAGAAATCTGAGAATTTATCATTTGGTTAGAATAGAACATCTCAAAAAAGACCAGATGACTTTTCTTGGAAAAAGAGTAAAAGGAATGGAATTTGTCCTAGGATTGAGAATAACTTAAAATGAATTTCTAAGAAATTAGGAAAGTAAAGAAATGTACTGACTCTGATGAAATATATACAAAACTTCTATCTGATCTCTATTTTTATAAAGTAGAATAATTTTCAAATAAGTCTACTACCTTTAACCTCCTTACAGACTCATTAAAGATACACAGAAAACAGGAAGTCACTTTGGCCAAAAAGAAAAGCCCACACGCTCTTCAATACCACAGAGACAGATGCTCAGGTAATAAAGAACGTAAATAAAGAGACAATGAGAGAAAGCAGTGGTACCGAACAGGTAGGCGTGTGTCCTGATTGGGGCATTACTGATACTCCTACAATGGTTGATTTCAAGCTGCCAACTGTAGAATAAATGCTATGCAAAATTCCTAAAAACGTCTGAGTCAGTCTGAGCTAGCTCTGGCACCCCACAGCCGGGGGACTTAATCATTTCAAAGTCTGTATGCAAAACATCCCTCGAGTACAGGACAGGATCCTCCTCTATCTAATCAGGTGCATGACAAGAATACATATGTATGTAGAGAAAGTATAATAATAAAACAAACTCCCATCAAATCAGCACTCAAATCAGTAAGCACTAGGTCAGCACTAATACCACATCTGCCTACATGCCCTTCCTCTATTACGCCCACCAGCCTTCCCAACCCCCAAAGGTAACCACCATCGTGAATGCTGTTTATCATTCCCATATTTTCTCCTCTGTGAGACATATACATCTATGTACCCCTAAACTGCAAATTACATAGCTCTGCATGCTTTTAGCTTTATAAAAATGGTATCATACAGCTTTTAATTCAAACACATTTCAAATATGTATCCATTTTGTTTCTATGCATGCTATTTGTTTATTTGCAATGATCTCCACTATCTCATTGTATGCATGTACATTTGTCCATTCTTCCGTCATTGCAATTTGGTTGTTTTCAGCTTTATGCTTATTTACAATATTGCTATTATAAATTCTTTTTCTTGTTCCTGATATAAGTTTCCCTAGGATATCTGTGCAAAAAATTTAATATAAAATAATACATTTTCAAACTCCAACTGCAATCCATTCAATAGTAGGTGAAAGACAGGGAAAAAAAATGTAATAGCACAGAAAACAGCAGAACACAGTGCCAGAAAGGGTATTATTTCATGAACATTTGTTTGATAATCAGCCATCCATACGTGTTTACTAGGCAAAGTTGTAAGATATATTTACTATAGGTCCAATGAAAATTGTCATAAAGTCAATCCTCTAAGTATATCTCCAACTCTAAAAAGTAAATTATTAAATTTTATAAACATGGATGTTCGACTTTCTAAAACAATGTCAAGTTGTTTTCCTAAGTGGTTATACCAACTTACACTCCCATTAGAAACATATAACTCTTCCTGGTAATCTACTTCCTTGCTATTTATTGGTAATATCAGGCTTGAGAATTTTGGGATTATCTGGTAGATATAAAACAGCACCCCACTGTGGCCTTAATTAGCATTTCTATGATTCCTAATCACATTAATAATCTTTTCACATGTTTACTCTCCATTTCCTTTTCTGAAGTGTTACCTTTTCTTATTGATTTCTAGGATGTATATAAGTATCTATGCATGTACACAGACATAGATGCATAAATCCTTTGTCAGCTATGTGTTTCAAGTATTTTCTCACAGTTTGAGGCTTTTCCTTCTACCTTACTTAGATAGTGTCTTTTAATAAACAAGTATATTTAATTTTGATTTCATAAAATTTATGAATCTCTCCTTTCATGTACAGCATTTTATATGTTAAGAAATTCATCACTTCCTCAAGATCATAAAAGTTTTACTTTCATCTTAATTTATTAAGTCTTCACCATTCTCCAAAGATCTGCAATGTCTGGTGATCTATAAGTTTCCTTGTGGGTCTGTTTTCCAGGTTCAGTATTCCACTCCATTGGTCAAATGACCTGTCCTGAAGCCAGTAATTTATCATCTTAATTTCTACAGCTTCTAAGTAAGTCTTAAGAACGAACAGGAAAAGGCCCCTAATTTTCTTCTTCAGGAGTGTCTAGCTATTTGGGGGAGCTTTTTTTGCTCATCAAATTCCTCAAAAAAATTAATGCTAAGAATTGTTTAAAAATACTTTTATTGAGATATATTTACAAACATATAGCTCAATCATATACAATCAATGACTCACAATATCATCACATAGTTGTATATTCTTCACCGTGATCATTTCTAGAATATTTGTATTCACTTCAGAAAAAGAACTAAAAAGTAAAAAGAAAACACTCATACATCCCATGCCCTTTACCCCTCCCTCTCATTGACCACTAGTATTTCAACTTACCCAATTTTTATCCTTTACCTCCCCCAATTACTGTTTAATCCTTTTTTTTCACTAATCTGTCCATACACTGGATTAAAGGAGCACAGACACAAGATTTTCACAATCACACAGTCACACTGTAAAAGTTATATAGTTATACAGTTATACAGTTGTCTTCAAGAATCAAGGCTACCGAAACACAGTTCAACAATTTCAGGTATTTTCCTCTAGTCACTCCAATACACCGTAAACCGAGAAAAGGATATCTATATAACATGTAAGAATAAACTCCAGGATAACCTTCCAGCTCTGAAATCTCTCAGCCACTGAACTTTATTTTGCCTCATTTCTCTCTTCCCCCTTTTGGTCAAGAAAGCTTTCTCATTTCGATGACGTCAGGTTCCAGCTCATCCCTGGCAGTCAGGTCCCACATTGCCAGGGAGACTTACACCCCTGGGAGTCATGGGCCACGTGGCGGGGGGGGGGGAACTGAGTTCACCAGTCAAAATGGCTTAGAGAGAGAGAGAGAGAGGCCACATCTGAGCAACAAAGGAAGCCCTCTGGGGGTGACTCTTAGGCATAATTATCAGTAGACTTAGCTTCTCCTTTGCAGGAATAAGCTTCATAGGGGCAAGCCCCAAGATTGAGGGCTCAGCCTATTGAATTGGTTGTCTCCGCTGCCTAAGAGAATATCAGGAATTCCCCAGATGTGAAAATTTAATATTTCCTCCTTTCTTCCCAGTCCCCCAAGGGGACTTTGCAAATCCTTTTTATTCTCTGCCCAAATTACTTTGGGATATATATATATATTGGGGTATCACACTAACCTGTACAAACTAAAAAGATCTCACGCCCTATTCAAGATTCCATGTAATTATGGGTTCAATAAACTGACCATACAAGTTAAATTAGATAATTTGCTACCCAAAATACAAATTTTACACCAAATAAACATCTCTCCCTTTGATCTGGCTCAGAGGTTGAAGTTTGAAAATATGGGCCACATCATCCTTTAGCCAGTGTTCTGATTTACCTTTGTCCTATTCACATCAGCTTTGTTCATATCCTTAGATGAAGTCTGATCTCTTTTTCAGCTTTTTTAACAGTTGCTGAATGGGGTATGGCTGAGTCTCATAGCTTCAGCGCTCTAACTCTGAGTCTCAGGTGTCACATATATACCCGAAGTTTCAGGGAATGACCAGGCTATATACAAATAGCTCAGTATCTCAGAATTGAGAAATACCAGTTACAACTCCTGAATATATGCAACTGCTATAAGAGCTGACGATCTAGGAATCTTTACACTAGGACCTAATCTAATAACCCATGCTCTCAACTTCATTTTTTTTTTTTTTGCATAGGCAGGCACTGGGAATCGAACCGGGTCTCCAACATGGCAGGTGAGAATCCTGCCACTGAGCCACCATCACACCACCTCCCTGTGCTCTCGACTTCAATTCTCTGAGTTGGTATATTACACTTAGTTCATATGAGTGAGGCATGATAATATTTATCTTTTTGTTCCTGCCATTTCATTAAACACACTGTCCTTAAGGTTCACTAACCTACTCGCATGCCCCACAACTTCATTCCTTCTTGTAGCTGCTCAGCAGTCCCTTGTGTGTAAGCACCACAGTTCCCTTTCCTCAGTTGTTGTACCCTTAGGTCATCTCGGTCCATTTAATGCTAAGAATTTAAATGTAATTCCACTGAGTCAGTACATCATGTGAGAATCATCTTTTTGATACTATTAAATCTTCCTATTCATGTGTCTCATTTAACTCCTCTTTAATGTCTTACGATAAACTTTCATAATTTTCCCATATATCTTACATATACTCCTAGATTCATTTTTTTGTGTGTTCCTATTGTCAACAGTATCTTCTCTTGATTGACATTTTTTGTCTCTTGCTGGTATAAAGAAACACAATTGACTATTTTTATATGGATCTTATGTCCAGCCTTCTTGTCACACCTTTATTATTTTTATTAATTTGTAGATCCATTTAGGCTTTTTGATTGAAACGATCTTACCACTTTAGGGAAAAAGTATTAATTTCTACCTTTTCAGTGCTTATTTATTTTATTTCTATTTACTCTTTCCACAAAAGCAAAGGACTTTCAGAACAATGTTGAAAAGAGATGGTAATTATTAGTAGGCCTCTTGTCTTGTGTCTGATTTTAGGAGACCGCTTATAACATTTTACTACTCAGAAACAGATGCCCTTCTCATAAGACTAAAGGTTTTCTTCTTTTCCTAGATTGCTGAGAGCTTTTTCCATGAATAGATGTTGACATTTTTCCAATGTTCTGTCAGTCCACTGAGATAATCATATGACTTTATTTTAATTGGCTAATGTCATAATATATTTAACAAATTTTAGTAGAAACCACTCCATTCTCGCACTCCTAAACTACTAGATTTCATCTATACTCACAAGTGAGACTGGCCCCTATTATTCCTTTCTTCCTTTTTTTTTTGGTCAGAGTTGAGTATCGAAGGTTATACAAGTCTGAAATAGTGAGAATTTGGGAGTATATCCCTGTTCTATTCTCTGGAACAGTTTGTATAAGATTATAATGATCTGTTCATATAGACTAGGCAAAATACCTAAAATATACATCACTAGCATGTGAAAAGAACTGAGCGTGGAGTTTTCTCTGTGAAAAATTATTTAACTACTGATTCAGTTTCTTCAATGGTTATATGACTACTCTAGCCTATGATTTCATCTTGAGACTGAAATTTCATGTTTGTTACCATACAGTTTTTCAAAGTATTTTCTTATTATCTTTGTTGATTCCTGCTGGATTTGTAAACACTTGTAATATTTATTGAGCTTATTCTCTTTATTCCCTTGTTCAGAGGTTTAGCTTTGTATTGATCCTCTCTACTGCATTTCCATATTCATTTCATTACCTTCTGATACTTATTTGCCTTCCTTCCATTTTCTTTGGATTTATTCCTTTTTCTTTGTATAAGCTTTTAAGATAAATGCTTAATATTTACTTTCAGTCTTTTTTCCCTTGCTAACATGTGCATTTAAGGTTACAAATTTCCCTGAAAATAGCATAAATTAATACATCCAGTATTTTCATAATCATATATATATATATTTGTGAGCTAAGAATGGCTTTAAAGTTTTAAATGGCTGAGGAAAATTGAAAAACAGAATATTTCATAAGGCATGAAAATTATATGAAATTAAAATGAGTGTGCTTAATTGGAACACAGCCAAGCACATTCACTTACATATTGTCTGTAGCTGCTTTTAACATTTAAAAGCCTGCGTAATTGCAACAGGCACTACATGGTGCTGCAAAGCCTAAAGTATTTACTACCTGCCCTTTTAAGAAGTTTGGCTGATCCTGGTTTAATATATGAGTAGATTATATAAAGAAAACAGACTAAGCATAACTTAGTTTCTACCTACCTCTCAAAATTTCATGAAATCATCTCAAAAGATATCTTTAAAATTTCAAAATCCTTTATAATGTTATAATGAAAAGTATCACTAACAATGATTGAGGAATTCATGGGGAAAAAAAGTAGACTGGATTAGGGCCTAAAACAATTGTAGCAACTTCTGCTACAATCAAAGAAAAGAAAATATTACAGCAAAAATAGGAAGGGTTCTTCATTTAAAAAGCCCCAGAAAATTCCAATTACAAAATCAACAAATATAAAGAGGCTCCAGAAAAAACATCAAGGTAATTTTAACAATTGGACCAGCCTTAGCCACTCCCTTTTTGCATATAAATATATAATTATACATATATATAAAATTACTGGCAACATCAATTTTTACTTCCAAGATCAAGCAATCTGAACAACTTCTAAACAAAGTTCATGCTCTATCTCAGGAAACAAATGAATATGAGGTTTAAGATGGACAACAGCACAGAACATTAAAGGCAGAACTGGGGACTAAGCCAATAACCTTTCTAGAAATCAGAAACAGATTTTTAAAACTGAAACCCTAAAACAAATTAATATGACAACAATAACAGAACCAATCAAGACTCCAAAACATTTAAGTGGTCAAATCTACTAATCCTTTACTTTACTGATAATTTCTCTGTATAGATCTCATACTACAAATGCAGAATAACTCTGATAACAAATCAAAAAGGATAACAAACAAAATAAAATTAAAAGATCAATCACCTTTATAATTACAACAAAATATTTCAAAATGTAAACCCAGAAGTGTACATTAAAAAGCAACCACCAGGGAGTTTGGGGCCAAGATGGCAGCTTAGCAACGTGCGCGTTTTAGTTCGTCCTCCAGAACAACTACTAAATAACCAGAAACAGTACAGAACAGCTCCCAGAGCCACGTCAGTGACTGGACACACAGCATACCCCAGTCTGGACCAGCTGGACCGGCTGCAAGCCTCCCCAAAACCGTGAGTTCCCCAAGCCCCGGCGGCTGGCGCCCAGTGCCCCTCCCCCACAGGCAGCTTCCCAGAGGGAAAGGAAAGAGACTCTAAACCTGGTCAAGGCGGAAGTCGCTCATTGGGCTCATGGAAAAAGAGGAAAGGGGAGGAAACAGGTTTTAGTGGCTGTGTTTCTACGGAGACTTGGCAACCTCTAGATCCATCGGTGGGACTTCTTGGGCTGCAACTGCCCCAGGCATAGGCAGAAACGGGCTGCTTTCAGGGCTGTCTCCCACCTGTGCCATCTCCAGGGGAGGGGTGAAGCCCAACTCAGGTGGAATCCCTCCTTCAAGGAATTCAGACCCGAGGGCTTGGCAATTTGAAGCCATTAAAACCAGCCTACAACCAGGCCCCCAGCAGGGAGAGTCTTCCAAAGTTAAAACTGCTGCAGTGTCTTTTGCTGGTGTGACCCGCAGGCAGACACGCCACATACTGGGCAGGATAAGAAAAACAGAGCCCAGAGACTTCATAGGAAAGTCTTTTAACCTGCTGGGTCTCACTGTCAGGGAAAACTGACGCAGATGACTCCTTCCCCCTGATAGGAGGCCAGTTTAGTCTGGGAAAACCCGGCTGGAGTCTATAATACCTACGTAGACCCTCCTAAGGGTGGGGAGGGAAAAGGCACCATACAAGCAGCGAAAGAAACAAGAAAACAAGAACTGAAAAATTATCCTCTGTTAAACAAAACCTAAGCTAGAGGTCCGGAAAAAGCTGAACTGAAGGTCAAAGAACAGATAGACAACAAATTCATCTAGCAAGAAAACCCTAGATAAGAGAAGTGAAAGCAATCTCCAGAATAAACTAATTAAGGTAATTAAATGTCTAGACGTCAGCAAAAAATAACAAATCACACCAGGAAAATTGAAGATATGGCCCAGTCAAAGGAACAAACCAATAGTTCAAATGAGATACAAGAGCTGAAACAACTAATTCAGAATATACGAACAGACATGGAAAACCTCATCAAAAACCAAATCAATGAATTGAGGGAGGATATGAAGAAGGCAAGGAATGAACAAAAAGAAGAAA
>PVIY010011283.1:0-65895 GCA_004026745.1 Myrmecophaga tridactyla | reverse complement strand
AGACAGATAGATTAGTGGTTGCCCGTGTCTACGAAGGGGTTAGGGGGTGGGTGGGGAGTGGATACGGCTAGTAAAGGGCAGCACAAGGGACCCTTGGAGTGAGAGAATTGTTCTGTATCATGATTGCATCAATGCCAATATCCTGGCTGTGATAGTATTCTATCTCTATATTAATAAAACTATGCTATCATTTTGCAAGATTTTACCATTTATGGAAATTTGGTAATGAGTACATAGGCTACAACCACCTTAAGCGAAATATTTAATTTAAAAAATTAAAGTGTTACATGAACCAGAGAATGTGAAGCACAAATGCTCTTTATATACATTTTCAACCATATTTTCATTATTTGTGATGTGAGCATTACTCACATTACTTGCTTTAATGCCCTGACTGAGATTGAGACTTTCCTCTTGGCTCATATTAATCTTTCACACATATTATATTCTCCTATGCCCACTTTGGTGTCACACAGTATATGCTTTTTTAGCTCCTTTTCCTTTACTTCTTCTTTTTTTTTTTTTCTGCATGGGTAGGCACCGGGAATCGAACCCAGGTCTCTAGGGTTCTCATGACAGATGAGAACTCTGCCACTGAGCCACTGTGGCCTGCCCTCCTTTACTTCTTGGTCTAACAGATTTTACATCCCAGATTTTCTTTTGAGAAAAGCAAAATTCTATTAATTTTGTATTTCTCCCTCATAAATAAATAAATTTGCAAATAATAAAATTGTATTTGCAAATTTTTGAACTTTAAGCTATTGCAGAGTACTTGGGAAAAAAGCTTTAAAAATTATGATTGACATTGGTTATCAGCTATTTAAAAGCATGGCATACAAGCTAGAATTAATCAAAAAAGCATTGAAATTTGGTACAATCGTCGCATCTACACATATAAAATTAGGGAGTTTTAAGGTTAATGGAGGCAACAGACTATCTTAATTACAGTAAATAAGGAGTGGACCCAGTTAAGGGAAAAGTATGCCAGATTCTATGAAATTTTCTAATTATGGCCATTAGCAATGCCTTTATTGCTTACTCTTTGTGAGGTACTAGTTCTCCCTATTAATTCTTGTCCTTTAATCTTGGCATGCACATATTGATGCTTCCAAACATTGCACTTATGTCAGCAATACTTTTTTATATCCTGGATTCTAAGAAGATTTTATTCCTATTTCTATGATTTATTTATTTTCTTCATTCTCTTGAGTTTACAAAACTTGCTAGAATATTATAGAATACTTTCTCCCATATGCCTTCCCCCACAGATTATCTAAAAAAGCTGGGTTTTCATTTCTCAAGGGAAAAAGTGAGTTGTGAAAGTTCCAAACACTATTATGTTGGATTCCAAATCAGTCAGGACACCGGTATCCTGGATTACTTTAAGCTGAGAGTGATACTATATGACTATATGGCTTTTGAATAAAAGCATCAAATTCATACTGAGAATAATCACCGTAACATTAATTCATCCTGGATTCTTGCAAAAAGAATTTGAAGCAGCTTAAAATAAAAAGTCGCAGATGTAATAAAACCATCAAAACAAGAGTAAATAAATCTAGTGAATGCTATCAACTGCAGTTGAACCCACAGCCAGATGTCATATAGCCCAGGAGACTAAGGAAACATGAAAGGGCAGAAAAGATTATAAAAGCAAAATTCTTAGAGGGTACTACATTTTTTCTGAGGAAATTATCACAAAGTAGAAACAGATAATATAGATTTAAGTGGGAGCTTCTATATTCTAGTAAAGATACATCAAAAGTGACATCTTTAATTGGAAAAGATGTCTAGGGCACTATGTTGATAAGTATTATGAAGCTAAGTTTTGGGCACTTGACAAAACAGGAGCATGTTGACTGCTCAGGTAGGTCTTGGACTCGAGCCCAGAGAGCTGCAGCCCTGATTCACCTTGTTTGCCATGCACAATTTAGCCTAACTATTTGCTTTACATATGAGAATGTCAAGATTCAAATAACGATGTAAAATTTTCAGGGTCTCATCTTCAGTTATATTTGATTTAGCAAATCAACAAAAATGGGAGATAGGAATTATGGAAAGGTTCAATATTCAATAGAGCATTCCAGGAATTCAATCTTGTAAGAATTTAAGCGAAAACAAGCATAATATTGTAGACAAACTGAAGTGTTATGGAAGGCGAAAAAGAGAAATCTTATGTAGGATAAGACTTTGTTGAGAATTTTCAAAAGATTTGAGTGTGATAGGTCACAAGTTTCTTGAGGGCAAGTTTCATGTCTATTTATCCTTTTATTTCCCATATTTCCTTGGATATAGTAGATGATCAATATATGTATGTTGAATTATTATTATTATTTTGGGGATGTATGGCCCGGGAATCGAATCTGGGTCTTCCACATGAAAGGCGAGACTTCTACCACTGAACCACCTGTGTTGAATTATTTTTTTAAGAGAGGTGTTTGATTCGGGGGACTGAAAAGAAATTAGGGGAGAAGAGGAGAAATATCAGCTATTACTTTGGGAAGGACTTTTGCAATCTGTGCTTCTTTTTTCTTCTCTCATGATGCTTGATCTTTGATAGTCAAGAATCTAGCATCATTGGAAAGGTTAATTCATTTTTTTTCCCTTTATTCTAATCTCTGCTACAAACTGGCATCTCTCTATGTCCAAATACCCAAACACACATACAGGTTTTTTTAAAGATGTTGGGTGAGGGAGTGGGCATGGTGGAATAAATAGATTAGGTAATTCTTACTCAACAATTCTTACTCAGCTTGAAATTTGGGGGTTACAGGCCCTATTAGTAGCAAAACAATTTGGTGCAACTTGTGCATGTCTTTGTGGGCCCAGGGATTATGAGAAACACACGGTTTTGTTTAGAATAAATGGCCTTGTAGAAAGAAAAATCAGAGTTGAGTTTGCAAATTGCAGCATTTTATTTGGGACATCAAAAATTTTGCTGCAGCAAGGAAGCTGGACCATTAGCAAAAACCAAAGCAGCTTGGAGCCTCTAGGGATGGCAAGTGATTTTTATAGACATAAAAAGGAATTTGGCTTGGCTCCTATTGATTGCACAGGGGGTTGTTCGTGTTGTAGAGGCAGATTTAGGACAGGCAGGCTTTATTTTGTATCAGGACAGAGGTAATAAACTAATCTGGGTCTGCTCTCTTCGTGGGGATTTCAAATTTCTAAAGCTATCAAGAGGAAACTCAAGAGGAAGTTCAAAGAGAAATAAGGGCTTGGTTCTTCGTTTGTTTTTCACTGTGAGGAGTCTCCAGAGCCTTCTCTCTATAATTTTATCAGCCTTTTGACATAAGCTTTTGTGTTTTGAGGTCCTTAGGCAGTGAGAAGGTCCTGGCTAGTTTCAGGTTTGTTATATTCCTCTCCAGGAGCTAAAAAGCGTGATGGAAAGGCAAACTGCTTTGTCATCTTTCTCTTGCTTTTAGTATTTTTCTTTCCTTCCTTTTTGAAATTGAAATAGAGAACCTTAGGCCCTAGTCTATGGACGGATGAGAGTCATTATCTCCTCCTCCAGCAGGAAACAGCATGCATATATGGCTTTCAAAAAGGCTCCCCATCACTCACTTCCCCTCCCACACAGGCTAGTCTCCCAGGAGCACAAAAATGTCCCTCATTTTCCATGATCAGCCTTCTCCAACGTTTTTCCTCCTAAGAATTCTCAGCCTAAGGTTATTGTCCTTAGAATGTAGGAGCTCTACACAATGATTTCTAAGCTCTTTTCCAGACCTGATATGCCATGCTGGGAGTTTTGACCCTCAAATAAACAATTGTAATCACGGCATGGTCTTTCAAATACTGCAGATGGCTTTAAGACCTAAAATTAGGATAAAGTGGGGGAAAAATACTACTTATAGACACATAATAAATGTATGATGGGGGAGATATTTTAAATGGCAGTATTAGACATATATATAGATATATTTTTTGCATGGGCCAGCACGAGGAATCGAACCCAGGTCTCCAGTGTGGCAGGCAAGAACTCTGCCTTCTGAGCCACCGTGGCCCACCCTAGACATATGTTCTTAACCTTTGTCATTGCTTAGTTGTAGTTGTCAGAACAGTTGCTGTCTAAAACTCATTTACTATATTGCAATATTGACCTAACAGTGAAGTAAATTATCTGCTTTGCAATGTAATTTTAGCATCAAACATAACTTTAAACTTAAATAATTGCATTAATGTGTATGTTGTATAGATAAAAATACTAATATAAGAGAATCACACTAATAAATGCTTTAATGGGAAAGAAAGAATTCCCTGAATTTAATTCATAATGCACTCACAAAGCACTCAGCTCTCCTAAAGAACATAGTTCTTGTACTTTAGTGAATTTTGAAAATCTCTCAATTCAATTACTAAAATGCTAAGTGAGGGTCAATCACACTGACTTCTTGTACTTAATCCCAAGTATCAATAATATAATAGATCAAGCAAGGGGTACAGGATGGCAAGTGGTCAATTAGTAGCCAGTTGAAAATCCTTAAATGGACATCAAAGCAATGAACTTGCTGCTATTTTGTTTTCATAAATAATGCAAAATATTCTGAGAATCAAGCAAATTTTTACAAAATGTGGCATACATGGTTAAAAAAGACTGAACAGTTGAATAGCCAATTAGCAAACAAATTATTTCAATACTCAACATTTCCTCCTTTTTTCTTTATGCAAAAAGACTTTGTCTTCACTAGTGACTATTAAGGATGAAAATTCTGTCTAGATTTCATAGCTATGGTTGAATTTTAAATATCTTGCTTTTCATATCAAGGAAATGACAATGCTGTTTTTGTAGGGAAACACCTATGATTAAGGCTTCCCACAAATCATTAAAAAACCATTTAGCTGTTGGAATTTGAGCATAAACTAAAGGATAAGAGGTAAATTGGTTATGTTTCTAGATTAACTATTAACAGTTCAATGAATTTAAAATCTTTCAACTGTAGCCAGATACTTTTAACTTTAGTGTATTTTAATTCTGCAGAAAACAATTCTTCTGAGTTATGCCAAGTATTAACAGATAAGTCATTTCTCAGTTATGTGAGAAGACAAAAATAAGAAACGGTGAAAGCGTGTATTATTAATGTAACTCAAATGACAACAGGGACTTTCACATAAAGAGAGAGATTACTCTGCCCCAGCTTAAATACCCATCTTGAATAAGCTACTTCCTTGTTCAGAAAATTTGGTCAATAGAGGTTTGTTTGGTTTCTAGAATGTGGAAGAGTATAGAGACAAACCACAAATTCCTTCAACTGTGTTTTCCCTTCTTGTTCTCTTTTGTTCCTACCTAAAACCATTCTTTGAACAGGGAAATATCACATTAGCTGTTAGTATGCCCTCCCAGCATATCCTTCTCAACAATCTTCTTGATCTTGTCACCCTCCTTGGGGTCTTTTAATTATTATTATTGATAGTACTATTATCGTTGTTGTTACTTTTATTTAAACTTAAGAGTTTCTTGTGATTTCTTGAGTATTAGTATGACCCTTAGTCCAGTTTGCTTTCCATACAGACATTTTTGTGCTGTTAAAAAAAATGCATTTCAGCATGTCCAGAGATGTTGCTAGTAGAATCTATTCATAATCACTTTATTTGCAAAGTGTCTGGTTTCTTATCTAAAAATGTTTATTCTATTTAATTGGAAGATTTGAATAATTAACTTTGCTAATCAGTAATCTGATAAGCAAGAGTCAAATTTAATGTTAGTTTTAAACATTTTTATTAGGTTAAACCACATGAAATTGCCATATTTAAAATAAAAATTATCAAATATCAGTGACTTTATTTATTTAGAACTAGTTCATTTTCTTCTTTTGAAAGAGGCACAATAGTGGTTGAAAACTTGCATTCGGGAAACTAATAAACAAGGTGTAAAATTATAACCTAGTCATTTACTCCCTGCATGGATGTGAGTAATTTATTCAACTTGTTTGGCCTCAGCTTTTTCATCTGAAAATAGGTTTATAATAGTATGTACTGCATTAAGTTTTTAAGAAGATTAAAGGAATCATCATGCTTTGTACTTGTTAGAGAATGAGTGCTCCAAGTATATCAGTGCAAGTTTAATTTTAGCAATGAATTTGATATTTTGGTCATCTTTCCTAACTTTTTCTTTTTCTCCTAGAATTTACTAATTGTTCCTGGTTTACATGAACTGTCCCTACTCCATAGCATTTTCACACACATTATCTCATTTGATACTGCGAACAGCATTATGAGGTATGTGGGGGCAGGAATTACCTCCTTCAAGTGAGGGAACTAAGTTATGTGATTTTTTTTTCAAAGATCACATAGCTAGTAAATGACAAGGACTTACTAATCTTTTAGCCAGGCTGCCAGGGCAGTAAATATTCTAATGTATATAACAGTAGATTAGCCTTATCATTCTGCAGAAAGTCTCCTTTTCATTTATTATAAATTTCTATAGTAGTCAACTTTTATTCAGCTATTATGTAGGGCATATCATATACTATGTGTATATTCTATATACTTCTACTATGAATACAATAATTCCATGAGATTGGCACTATTATTATCCCTCTGTTAGAGCTGAGAAAACTGAGAGCTAGTAGGTGGGGAAGCCAAGATTTGAGAGGAGACAATTTGCCTCCAGGACCTGTATTCTTAACCACTATGCTATGGTGAATCTTAGACAAATTATGCTGTTTATTCTACTGCCTTTCAAACTTGTATTACTCCCAAGCAGTGAACTTTAACATGTAACATTTTTTCTCAAAAAAATAAAATAAAATAAAAAGGCAAAATTTTTGCCCCATTGAAAATTTTTTTGCTATTATTTTTAAATGTGAAAAATAACATACATACAAAAAAAGTAATAAATATCAAAGCACTCCACAACAATTAATTATAGAACAAATTTCAGATTTTGGTGTGGGTTATAGTTCCACAATTTTTGGTTTTTCCTTCTGCCTGCCCTAAGACACTGGAGACTCAAAGAAATATCAAGGTAATGATTCATGAGTCATACACATTTGTTAAATCCTATCTTCTCTGTTATAACTCCTTCTTCTTTTTTGATCTATTTAAAAATTGTTTTATTATTGATATATATTATATATTCACATACCATGTAATCATCCAAAGTGCACAATCAGTGGTTCACAATATTATCATACAGCTGTGCATTTATCACCACAATCGGCTTTTTTTTTCTTTTTTGTGAAAAATAATATACGTACAAAGAAGCAATAAATTTTAAAGCATATTGCAACAATTAGTTGTAGAACAGATTTCAGAGTTTGGTGTGGGTTACAATTCCACAATTTTAGGTTTTTACTCCTAGCTGCTCTAAGATACTGGAGTCTAAAAGAAATATCAATACAATGATTCAGCAGTCATATTCGTTTGTTAAACCCTACCTTCTCTGTATAACTCCACCATCACCTTTGATCCTTCTCCCATTCTTTGGGGGTATTTGGGCTATGCCCATTCTAACTTTTTCATGTTGGAAGGGGCTGTCGATAATATGGGATAGGGGGATGGAACTAGTTGATGTTCTGGAAGGGCTGGGCCCTTTTGTACTCTCACAGGCAGGACTGACTACATAAATTGTGGGTCCCGGTGCACAATGAAAATAAGGGGCCCCTTGTCCAAAAATTGAAGCATTCAAAATGGCACTAGCAGAGTATTATATCAAGTGGGGGTAGGAGGTTCTTTTGTGCATGGGAGCCTGTACAGCTGTGCATATCACACATCTGTGATGCCAGTTCGGCTCACTGGGTACATAAGCCTGAATCTGGCCTGAGCACCTATTCTTCTACAGACATGGATAAAACTTCGTGGTATGAAAAGAACAGGAGGGCTGAAGACATTTCATGAGAGCTTCCAAAATCACTCTAAGTTCTCAGCATCTAGAGGCAAGGGGACCATTTACTCTCTGTAGGTGAAGCAGAGCTAGGGAGGAAAACACAGCCATCAGGCCATAGAACCTGGATTAATTTGTACTGTGGAAAAGGTGAAGTATAGCCCACTTTTCATTAAGAATACAGAGTCAGGTGGCAGTCAGGATGTGGGGAGAAGAAAGAGGAAGCTCTGGGGAAACTTCACCACCCAAAGAAGAATTGCCTTTGTCTTCCATCAGACGGGTGGCAAAACCCTGTGAGATACAATGATGTGCCTTTAATGGGGGGGTGGGGGGGAGCAGGACGTGGTCCATATAAATTTATGTTTAAAGTTGCTAGGACTGGCACTTGTTATCCAAATGTTTTGCTTTTTTGCCATTTTGAAAACTACAGACAAAATGATGTTTTAATCTTGGTTCTGAAAACAGAAAATAGCTACATTTTTTAAAAGTGCCTGTTATTAATTCTTGTGCCTTGGTTAACTTTGTTGGATACATCAAGGAAACTGCACTTTGATCTTACAGACAATCAAGAGTTAGAGCATGTGACTTTGGAATCAATATATATATATAGGACTAAACTCCAGATCCCCTCCTAACTAATTTTATTACTGCAGAAAAAAATAATCTCTCTGAGCCACAGTGTTTGATTTGTAGAATGAGAAAAATTTTAAAATAATAGCCTCAGCGGATTGTTATAAGCATTCCATACATATACGTGCTTAGCAGAACACCTGTCCTCAGAACTGAACAAATTATAGACATATTTTATATACTACACAAGTATTTCATTCATAGTTATGTCTATGTAAATATATATGTCATGCATAAATGTTCTTTTAAATATATATACATGTGTGTATGTGCATTTTTGTTTAGTTGGTTGTTTCTGAAGTTTTAGGCTCTCAGATATTGAGGAAATATTCAGGGTAAATATTTGGCCTGCAAGACTGGCTAAGATAGAGTTCTTTTGGCTTCTACCTGTCACTGCTAAATGAGCACTTAACTTTTATTGCATTCTAATTGGATTACAACTATCTGCACAATCAGGGACTTTCTTGGCATAATCCCCATGCTTCATATCAATGAGAATGGAGTGTTTGCTTGAATATAAATTGAATACAATCTACAGGAAAAGTCAAGTGTGCTTTCCCATCTGTAATGGTTGCGATGTGCTTCCAGGTAATTCTCAGAATTGTTGTGGGGTGCACCGAAAGAGAGACCACATAATTCAAAACTGCAAGACAATTTGGAGTCTTTATTAGCCGGCCGGCAACTGCCACAGAAACTTCCAAGAAGGAAGATTCAGAGAGCAGCCCCCAGAGTTTTTCAAGGTGCGCATATAAAGGCTAAAATCATGTTGTGGTTTTGCAGTTGCTAGCAAGCAAGCGTATCATAGAAGCAGAAAAATGCCGTTAGCTGTTGCCCAAATACATCCCATTCTTTCAGTTTCCTAATATTGGTTATTGTTTAACTCTTGGGGACATTCCGCCCCAATGTTGTGGGGACTTTCCCTGCTCGGGCCTGATTGATTGCTCCTGCTTGGGCCTGATTGATTGCTCCTGGCCCTCCACAAGAATGTGACTGGGTTGTAGGAATTGCCATCTCTCCAGGTGTTTGGCACAGCATCTCTTTCCCTAATCCCTAGCCATCTGATGTTTTTTTTTTTTTTTTACCTGTCTTTTGATTTTACTACAGAAAATAAAATCAGGAATACTTGAAGCTTTAGTATTCCTCTCCCTAGCACACAGAGTATAAATCCAGAAATTCCTCCAAATTTTCAGTTCCCTCTAAATTTGCTGATAACAGCTGTTTAGTTATTATAAGCCCGATACAGAATTCAACAAAAATGAAAGTTTTGAAACATGAAAAAAAAAGGAGAAGCAATTGTATACATAACACAAAACAGCACTTACCTTTTATCATTAAGTGTATAAAAATATTTGAGCACAAGGAATGCTTTCCTGTGGTCTTGCTAGTGAATAAAATAATTTCAATGGTAATCTTTTCAGAATCTGTTTGTCAATGTGCATTCTACAAAATGAGTAATGTGTTTTGTGTCTCAACTTCACAGGAAGTGCCCTACTTGTCTGTTTAACTGAATAAACTATTCCTGGACTTCTGAATTATTAATGTTGGCTGCCTGATATGCAAATCAGACAGCACTAACCTCCTGCAGCAGCACAGCACGGTGTCAGAAGCTGCAGCCAGTGACTGGCAAAGAGTTTCTGCCAAGGGATCAGTGCCTTCCCAGAGAATGGTAAGCTGTCCCCCAACTCTAGTCACCCTGGTATTTAAAGTAACGTCGGGGCTCCCTTTGCAGTTTTTTTAAAAGAGGGCTGTAAGCATTTCAGGTTTTAAGAAGTATTTAAAGGAACTGTTGTTCACAAATAGATGCTAAACAGCAAGAGAAACTAAAAGCAACTCAAAATTTTTAACTTCTACAACTGTGTCTTAGCCAAATTAAATGTCCTGTTCTAAACTGCCAAACACTAAAATAGTACATTTGTTTTATTAATTAAAACTTATTTATAATTGCTGATGTCTTAATCATGTATAAGAAAATGGTAAAAGGATTTGCTTAAATAAATAAAAATAACTATTTACAGAAAAAAATGAATGTTCTTAAATGATTGGTCTCTAATATTTTCACTTTTAGAAAATAATGCATCAAAATTTTTAAGGCATTCTAAAAACTAAATTTAGCATTTATGTTTGTAAACAGGACAATATTCAAGAATGTAATTCAAAAGAAAAATGGAAAATTTTGGAAACCATGTTTACCTTTCAGAACTTTTGATTAAATTATTTTATGTTTTTAGCACGAATATATATTTTCATTCAAGTTGTCCCATTATGAAAAAACAATTTTTAAAAAACCTCTTATTACTATGCAAATTTACCTTAAAGTAGCAGCTAATAATTAAAATTTCACAAATTTGTGGTTCAATTCTGACAATAAAAAAGAAAAACAATTTAAATAGCCATAAAACTATCGAATATATTTCATTAATGCTTATAAAATTTTTAAATGTATTTTTTAAATGTCAAATAAAATTAAAGTTTAGAAAACATTCCAAATTAAAAATGAGCATTAGTGATATGCTTAGGTGAGTAAATGGGATATTGCTTCTAATTTAATAATTCTAATCACTTTATATATATTTTTGCACTGGGAGCTAAAGATTTAACTTTAATTGCCCAATATCTCAAAGAAGTTATTAAAACAAATTCTTCCTAACCAGCTATACTCTGGTGTGGATGAGCGGATATTAATTTTTCATGAGGGAAATTCCCCTTTAGTTGGGAGCTCTGCCATAAAGAGACAGCTTATTTCCTCATTCTGTGGAGCTGTATTGGCTATACTAAAAACACTATCAACTACAATCATCATCTAATGTGAAATCTCATGCTCTCAAAATGTGGGTCCTGGTGAGACTAAATTGGCCTGCAAACATTGCCTACCTTTATAAAATCACAGTTTCTTAATGTTATGGACTTAGGAATATTATTTAAAGTCTGATACAAAATTTGTCAAACAGGCAGATTGTAAGACATCATGAAGAGCAGAATCTCATGTTTATAGAAATAAAATGGCATAAATATTATTCTAGCAAGGTACCCAGATATTAGGAGTAGCTGGTTTAAGCCTAGTTTTTTTTTTCACTGTAGTACAGAAGATGGCTTGAAAAAGGGTCAGAGAGGATGGCACATATGGCATAGCCCAAGATAGAGATGATGGTGGTTGGGATGAGAATGGTGTTGAAGGCGATGGAACAACAATGTTGGAATTGAGAAATATCTTGACATTATCAACCACAAGATCTGGTAGTTCACAAGTTATTGGAGGTGAGGGATAGATGACATCAAGAACGTTGCTTAGATTTCTGGGGTGAGCACTCAGGGTGATGGTGTGGTCATTTTCTGACAAAGGATAGTGAAGGTATAGAAAGTTGAAGAGTTTAGTTTGGGATTTCAGGGGATAGAGGTGCTTATGAGGGAGCGATTGGTGGCCTGCACAAAATAAACAGGGAGAAAGAAGGAAAACTGAAAAATCATGTCACAGAAGGCAAAAAAGATAATGCTCCCAGAAGTCACGGTATGAAAAGTAGCTGAGAAATTAAGTAAGAAGAACAGTTTAAAATGAGCATAGGATTGAGCTATTTGGAGGCTGTTTTGCTGGACTGGTGGGAGTCAGAGTAAGAGTGGTGTAAATTGAAAATGGAATGGAATGCCAGATGTCAAAACAATTACTGAAGACAGTTCTTTTTTAAAACCAAGGAGAGTTGTTTATCACTGTTCCTTCCTTTTAAGACTGTCAAGATGCTTAGGGAAAAGCTGCAGTTGTGGGGAGAAGTAGGCTGAAGAGAGGAAGGAGGAGAAAATGGATAACACACGAAGCTTAAGAATTTGGGATTAAGTCTGAATGTAGAGTAATCTTGAGGATCCTTCTCTGCTGTCACAGGAGATGAAGGAAGAAGGAAAGGACAGAAGAAATCATGGAGTGAACACCCAACAAACAGTCTTCACTTTCTCAGGGAACTAGAAGCCAAAATCATCTGCTAATATAGGTAGGGCAGAGTAGGTGAAAGCAGTTTGAAAAGATTGGAAAAGATATGAAAGTGAAAAATGTTAACAAATTGCTGGCAGGGCAGAGCCTGGTTGAACCAGGTAACCTCAAAGAGTTAATGAAGCCTCTCTGCTCAGTTATAAGTTTTCCTTTAGCTGAGTTCATGTATCCCTGCTGAGTGGAGGAAGGCTCCATGCAGCTTTTTCTAGAGTTGGACTTAGTGACAGGTTGTCAAGGAATGCTTGAGGAGAAGCTCAGAAGGATTTAAAGTGTTTTCAACTGATTAAAAATAGCTTATATAAAATTCCATGACTGTTTTCATACATTAAAAAAAGATCACAGTACTGACAGTATTTGATAGTACCAGCAAATTACTCAAATTTTACTAAAGTAGATATGCATTTTCCAGATGCTTTAGTCACAATTAATTCTGCTCAATGTTTACATGCTTCCCAGGAAATATATTCAGGTGTATTTGTTCTTATTTTACTGTATTTTCCAAAATATTATAGTAAAAGTACTTGATTGCAATACGCAGAGACCCATTTAACAAGGAAATTTTTAGAAAGTTTTACTTTCAATCTTGCCTTTTCCTCATAAGAAATAAGTAGGTTTTAATATTTTAACAATATTAAATATTGAAATGAGCCAGCACATTTCTCCCAAAACTCCAACCCTTGAAACAGCCTGCCCAACCACAATCTAGCCTCATTACAAGAGGAAAAGAGGCAAGTTAGTAAGACACTTGAGAGGTGAATGATTCAAATTGCTTCTTTTCATGGACCAAATTCAGAATGTGCTATGATGAAGATCCTTTACTAGATGCATGATTTCCATCAGATACTTAACTTTCCAAGCCTCAGCATCTTCGTGTATGAAGTGAAAGTAAAAACATTCCCTTACTCATAAGGTCACTCTGAGTATGAAAGGAGATAAAAATGAAGAACACAGTGCCAGGGACATTATAAGTTTTCCATAAATAGTGGCTAGTATTACTAAGATTTTCATCTTTATATGTTTTCAAAACTGCAGCTGTATTTTACAAGGATAATAAAATAAGCGTAATTTTTTTACAATATGGAAACAAAATTAAAGCTGTAAAAATAGCAAGGCTGGAGTTGTAACAACCTCTGTTTATGGTTCAATTCAACTGAACTCAATGGTATATCCTGATGACCACGGCAGACTCTAGATACACAAAAATGGATGAGATTCTTCCCTTCACTTTTTCTCTACGCTTGCCCTTGGCCTCCTTGCTGTTTGTCAGACCCCTATGTGTGTTTCCACTTCAAGGCCTTTGCACATGTCCTCCCTTATGTCTGGAGCACTCTTTTTCCATGTATAGATACGGCTCATTTTCCTATCGTCACTGTGGTTTCAGTTCAAACATTATCTCGTAGGAAAGCATCTCGCTGATCATCATATATGAAAAATAGCAAACTGCCCTCCTCCACCTTGATCCTCTCTAACCTCATTACCCTTCCTCATTTGAATACATAGTAGTTACCATTATATGACATGTGTTTATTTGTGCGTTTCCTGATTCTTCCAAAGAGATTAGGAGCTTTATTTTACCCTCTGCTGTATCTCCAGTGCTTAATATATAGTCCAAAGGTACTCAATAACTATTTGTTGAAATACTAAGTTATGACATACATGTAAGTGTATGCTATACATGTGAGCATGTTTAGTATTATGCGCCAATATAACCTAGACTCTGTAGTTCAACTTTTAAGTGTAATGTTTAATTTTTAATGTTCTGCAACATTGCATCGTTTGTTCTGTGTCATAGCCCAGTGTTTCATCACCATATTTTCTCTCTCTTCTTTAGGCAGGGAATGCAACTTGCAAAAACTGGCTGGCTGCGAAGGTTGCCCTGGAAAAATACTATCTTCCCATTTTTTATGGGACTGAGTTCATCGTGGGACTCCTAGGAAATACTGTGGTTGTTCTTGGCTACCTTTTCTGTCTCAAGAACTGGAACAGCAGTAATATTTATCTCTTCAACCTCTCCATCTCTGACTTGGCCTTTCTGTGCACGCTTCCGATGCTGATAAGAAGCTATGCAGATGGAAACTGGGTATATGGGGATGAGCTTTGCATAAGCAACCGGTATCTGCTGCATGCCAACCTCTACACCAGCATTCTTTTCCTCATGTTTATCAGCATTGATCGATACCTGCTCATGAAGTATCCTTTCCGGGAACATCTCCTGCAAAAGAAGGAATCTGCTGTTCTGATCTCTTTGGCCATTTGGGTTTTGGTAACCATAGAACTGCTGCCCATCCTTCCTCTTATAAGCCCTGTGATAATACATAACGGCACCAGCTGCAATGATTATGCCAATTCCGGGGACCCCAAAACCAACTTCATTTATAGCATGTGTCTGACGTTCTTGGGCTTCCTCATTCCTCTTTCTGCAATGTGCTTCTTTTATTTCAAGATCGTGCGCTTCCTGAAAGACAGGAGGAGGCAGCTTTCCACTGCTCTGCCCCTGGAAAAGCCCCTCAACCTGGTCATCATGGCTGTGGTGATTTTCTCTGTGCTCTTCACTCCCTACCACGTCATGAGGAACGTGAGGATTGCTTCACGCCTGGGGAGCTGGAAACAGCACCAGTGCACTCAGGTCATCATCAATTCCTTGTACATCGTGACTCGACCTTGGGCTTTCCTGAACAGTGTCGTCAATCCCGTCTTCTATTTCCTTGTGGGAGATCACTTCAGGGAGATGTTGACAAATAAGCTGAGGCACCACTTCAAATTCATTACAGCCTTTAGAAAATGAGCGCGCAGACTCGTGTTCTCATTCAGGGAAGAGAAGCGAGGTGGGTGTAAAACAGATTGTTTTATACATGCAGCTGTAAGCCAGTTAGAGCTCGATTTGATGCATAGATACAAATCAGAGAGGATCACAGATCTCTCCCTGATTTGAAGACATGTTGCACACAGGGTATGTGAAAAGCAGGAGATGAGAAAAAAAAATAATGTTTCTTAATGTAAAAATTGAAGGAAATTGAACTACCACTGTCTACTATTTGGGCATGCAAATCCAAAATCCTAGGTATAATAAGACCTTCTCAATCAATGTAAAACAAAAAGAAAGCAGATCAAGCAGCTCATTGTCTAATTTAATCATTGGTCGGAGTGGTAGTTTGTGGCTGTATGTACCCCAGAAAAACAGGTTCTTAAACTTAATCCATTCCTGGGGGTGTGGACCCCTTATACATAAGATCTCTGCAAGGTGTTACTTCAGTGAAGATGTGGACCAAATGAGTCAGGTTGGGATTTAATCCGGATTACCAGAGTCCTTTGCAAACAGAGTGACAGTCAGACAGAGAGAAAGGCACGAGGCAAGTAGTCAGAAGGCAGAAGCCAATGGAACCGATAAGCCAGGAAAGGCCATGTGACCAAAAAGTCAGGGACTATGGAGAAAATGGCTACAACAGCACATCATGGAAGCACAGGGTCAGGGCACAACAGAAACTTTCAGCAAATGGTCCCTTATTACATGCACAGAATAAAGAGTCCAGGGAGGGCAAATAATCACCTTGCACTTAGCTCAGAGTCCAAAAGACAAGGGGGAGAAATCCCATCACAGACAGACTCCCGGGGTGGCCCAGAAACTGCTCTGACTGGAGCTGATAGATGGCAGCCTTGCATGCCCCACTTTAACCAGAGAAGACAGACCATCCATCCTGTCTGAGTGCAAGTTTTATCCACCTGGGGGGAGGCGTCCTGCCACTGAAAATTCTTGTTCGGATCAGCATATGAAGCGGCTTGTTCCTGGTTTCCAGGTTTAAGACCTGGCTGGGGGGCTTTTCATTCGATTTAGCGTCTCTCTCAGGTTCAGTAAGGGCACATAATCAAATAGAAGGTGGGAGTAAATTGTGGATGGCGACTTCGCGTGGGTTTGTGATTCCTCCAGAGAAAGTGGTGCAGGTGGATGAAGTTTGTGCAATGGCCGCTTAACAAGTGCCTGCAATTCCCTAAAGGTCAGAAGTCAATGGAACCAAGAAGCCAGGAGAAGCTGCCAAGTGCATTGCCATGTGACAGAGAAACCATGGACTGTGAATCCACTGGCAATCAACCACAGAATGTTACAGTGTCTGGGAGAACGCATCATTTTCATGACACCTTGATTTTGGATTTTTTCTAGCCCCAAAACCATAAGCCAATAAATTTCTGTTGTTTAAGCCAAGCCATTTCATCATATTTGCTTCAGCAGCCAGGAAACTAAAACAGTCCGGATGTTAAAAACAACGTGTAAACATTTTCTAAGTTCTTCATATTCATATGATGTTGAAATTTTATGTGAGAGCTGAATGCAGATAACTCAACACATGCTATTAAATATTGTTGTTAAAAGTTTTGCTTTTGAGTGAATTTAAACAGTTACAATAATGAGCAGGAAAGAAATAGAACAAGTTCAAGGATGGTTATATAATAAAGCTTTATATCATCATGAATTGATAAACTTATAATTTATCAGGTTTTTCTTGTATGGTTTTTTCCTGGAAAGAATCAAATCAAATATAATTCTAGAAAGGGAGAGAAATGTTTGAGTTTAGGCCTCAAAGAATTTAGATGTACACAATTGTATGAAAGTCCTAGACAGAAATGCCAAGGATAGTTGCAAAGTATGTCACAGTTATAGACTATAATACAAAGGAATCTATCAGGAGACTCAAAACAAAGTAAAACAAAACAAGGCAAAATGTGGATGTACTATTTTCACCATAGCAATGCTATCTAGCATGCTCTTAATCATAATTTGATTGCTGGTGCATGGAAATATATTGAAGTTCACTAACTTTGCTGCTCTCAATTAAAAAGTAAGTTCGAAAAGACACAAATATCATAAAATCAAAAAATGATAGGAAATGCAAAGATAATACCAGAAGTTACTGGATTAACTTTTCCTTTTTTGGAGGGAAAGTCACAGCCTTCTCTTTTTTCCTTTTTTGTTACCACTGGGATAATTTACAAGGACAACTTAATCTTAGAGAGAATGACTCACATTGGGAGTGAGCCCTGTTTACATAGAGCATTACATAAGACAGTTGTAGGAAATGTTCAAAGCAAAATTCACCTTATGAAATTGTAGAACATAAGATATATTTATGTGCATATCATGATAAATTTTCCCAGGAGGGTTATCTAGGCATGGTTCTATGCCATAAGGTAAAGTTAGGGGGAAAATATTGGGTATTGCATTAGCTTTTAAAAGTTAAGAAGTATTACATAACAATTTGCTTATTATATGCCAACAAATCTGTCCATAATCAAATGTATATGCTCCCTTCCTTACTCATTATTTATAAGGAGTGAGTAAAATGAAGTATAAAACAAGCATTATGAAGTAGAAAATAAGCTTTATACTTATACAAAATAAGTATAAAACAGCAGGAATTTATTGGCTTTTGGTTTTGAGATACATTATCCATTGTTCTTCCTGAGATACTCTGGTGAGACTCCAAAAACACAAAATATTCCTAGTTAATGTTTCTAGACTATAAGTGACTGAAATACAATAAAAACACATTATTCACAAAAGATAGATTTTCTTACCTATGTAACACTAGGCTTTAGGATATTATTTGTCACATCTGGCCTCTTATCATCAGCATTTAGAATTTTTCAGTATAATTTTATACTTGCCTGTTAATAAAATGAGAAAAATAATCTTCTGAATATCCTCATTGGAAAGAGGCACATAAAGGGCCACAGTAAAGAAGTATGAGCCTACTACTTTAAACTTAGCAATAACTAATTTAATTTAATTTTTTTTTCCCATGGGCAGGCACCAGGAATCAAACCCGGGTCCCCAGCATGGCAAGTGAGGACTCTGCCTGCTGAGCTACTTGGCCCACCCACTAATTTAATTTTAATTAATATTTTTGGCAGGATTTTAAATTTTCAATGATGGAATTAAATTCGTAGCTACCTTTCCCCAAGGGGTGACAGGAATAGATACTTTCTAACACTACAGTGAAAGATTTCCTCAAACTATGAACTCTTACATGTATTTTGTAACCAAAAGTTAAGTGATTTCATAGTATATTTCTTTTTTTTTAAAAAAATTTACATATGGGCAGGAGGCACCAGGGATCGAACTCCAGACCTCCAGCTCGGCAGCCGCCCCCTAGTATATTTCTTATCTTTTCTTGTTCAACATCTGTTTGCAGTTTTGAAAAAAAATAATACTGGGCCTTTTGTATCTTGTCTTTTAATTGGCTTCCCAGTGTCTTCAGAATAAAATCTAAACTCTTGTCCAACATTGAAAGACTTTTGCAATCCAGACCCACCTACTCTTCTTACTTTATCTCCCATCACTGTAGTCACAAACCATTAACTTTTATTAAAAAATAATAGGTTCACTTTTAGTATATATACACCATGCTTCACCTTTTCACACCATGGTACTCACCTCGCTTCCATCATATTCACAAATAAAAGTTCTAAGCATCTTTTGGGATCCCTCTCATCTTTTACTCCTTCTTAAAGACTTCCCTTATATCCTCTCCCCCCCAAAAAAAAAATCTAGGGCTTCAGACTACTTTAACAGTACTGCTGCATTGTTCTTATGAAATGTGTGTTTTTTTATCTTTATATTGCACTATTTAGATTCAAAGTTGTCTCTAAAATCTGAGGACTGAAGAACCATATCTAATTTTATTGCCCTGATAACACTTAAATGATTGTTATTATGGATGAATACCTAATAGAATAAACTTGACTTCAATATTCTTTTTGAGTATACATAATCAAGCTATTTTTTATCATCACTAATAAGTAAATACTGAAATGTAAATTACATAAAATCAAGTAAATCTATATGAAGAATGGTGCATATACAAAAATGCACGTTAATCACCATTGCCCTGCCCTCATATTTTCTTCTACACTTTTGAGAATAATTATAACGTATGTTTAAACACTAGTCTACTAGTTCTAAATTGGAGCTATATCAGGCTTGGCCTCAATTGAATGTCTTTTTTTATTAAGTATGGGTCACATTTTCCTGTTCCTTTATATTGTCTAGTAATTTCGTATTATACTCTGGATATTGTGAATAATACATTGTGGAGATTCTGAAATTCATTATGTTCCACCAAATAGTATTGACCTTTTGTTTTGTGGCTGAACTCAAACTCTACCCTTTGAAATCCAAGTTCAGTTCTTTGGGCCTTAGCCTGGGTTCTTGGAGTCTGGACAGTACTTCCATAGTTCAGCTCTAGACTTGAGCAGAGTTTATACACAAACTGGGTGGCTCCATCTCTGTGGCCCTCTCCTGGGTTTTTCCCTGTTGATTTTCCAGTTGCTGAATCCATCTTGAAACTGTACTTTGCTTCTTCATGCAGGATAGACTCCAGGTTTCTCTCCAGATTTTAGACCCTGCATGCCCTGAAAGGGATCTATATCCAGGCTAAATATGTTTGAAAAAAATACATGAGAATGCCATTCAGTGCCTTTTATTTCTTCCAAGTGTAGACCCACCCCTTTGAGTACTCTTTTGTGTTTTTAGGGAGTTGTATTTTATATGTTTCTAGAGTTCAGAGTCATTATTTTTAGAAAGTATTATCCAATAAGAGTTATAAGCTGTTACCAGATGCAGAGCTCCTTTCTCCCTTAGAAGTAAATGCATTTAGATAATGTACCTCTTTATCCTGTAATAGTTTAAATTCTCATACAAAGTTTTAAAAAGTATTAGGGCTTATTTCATTTTTACCCATTTTATTTGGTCTCTGTCTTCTGCATTCATTCATGCTGTCCTGCTTTTCCTTTGTACCAGTCTAGATTTTACACCCTGCCTCAGTAATGTTCTCCAGAATAAACAAGGTAAAAAAAAAAAAAGTTATTTGTGCAATTTAGTCATCAGTGGTTCACAATATCATCATACAGTTGTGCATTCACAATTTTTGAACATTTGCATTACACCAAAAAATACATATAATAATAAAAATAAAAGTGAAAAAAGAACACCTAAAACATCCCATGCCTCTTATATTTATTTGTTGTCCTTATTTTTTTACTCATCTGTCTATACACTGGATAAAAGAAATGTCAGCTGCAAGGTTTCCACAATTGCACAGTCACACTGTAAAAGCTATATAGTTATACAATCGTCTTTAAGAATCAAGGCTACTGGAACACACTTCAACAGTTTCAGCTATTTCCTTCTAGTTTTTCTAATCCATCAAAAACTAGAAAGGGATATCTATATAACGCATAAAAGGTCAAGACTGACCTCTCAACTCTATTTGATGTCTCTCAGCCACTGAAACATTATTTTGTTTTAATTCTCTTCCCCTTTTTGATCAACAAAGCTTTCTCAATCTCATGATGCCAGGTTCAGGCTCATTCCCAGGAATCAGATCCCACATTGCCAGGGAGATTTACACCCCTGGGACTTGTGCCTTACGTAGGGGTGAGGGCAGTGAGTTCACCTCCCAAGTTGACTTAGAGAGAGCCATCTGAGCAGCAAAGAAGGTTCTCTGCGGATGGCTCTTAGGCATAATTATAGATAGGCTTAGCTTCTCCTTTGTAGGAATAGGTTTCATAACGGCGAGCCCCAATATCTAGACTTAGCCTGTTAAGTTGGTAGTCCCCAATGCTTGAGAGAATACTTGGAATTCCCCAGGTCTGGCAGTTTAATATTTCCAAATTTTTTCTCAGTCCCTCAAGGGGACTTTGAAAATACTATTTTATTCTCTGCCCAAATTACTCTGGGATATATCGGGGCATCACACTAACCTGGTATTTGAATAAAGTATCAAACAGGTTAAATTAGATAGTGTGCTACAGAAAATGTAAGTTTTGTGCCAAATTCCTTTGGTCTCACATAGAAGTTGAAGTTTTAAAACACAGTCACTATCATCCTTTACTGTTTATTTGATGTATCTTAGTCCTTACCAGATCTCTTCATTCATATCTCTAATTGGAATCAGATTCTTTTTCAGCTCTTTAAACAGTTGCTGTATGGGGTAATACTGACTTTCAGAGCTGCAGAGCTCTAGCTTTAAGTCGCAGACGTCACAAAGATACCCAAAGTTACAGGAACCAACCAGGCTATACACAAAGGGCTCAGCATCTCAGAATTTAGAAATAACCATTACAATGCAGGAACAGAGGTGACAGCTGTAAGAACTTACGGTCTATGAACATTCACAAGAAGATTTCCTCTAATAACGTAAGCTCTTGAATTCATTTCTCAGAGTTTGCAGAAAATAGTTAGTCCATATTAGTGAGTCATTATAATATTTGTCATTTCCTTTCAGGCTTATTTCTACCCTAGTGATTTTAACAGAGAGTTTGGTTTTTTTCCCCCTACAAATATAAGCTTTTCTTACCTTGATTCCCAAGTGAATTAAAATTTCTCTATCTCACACACATATTTATCATTTTTTTTAGTAGATATATTTTAGGAATTGTCTTGTGTATTATTCCAGGAAAGGAGGGGAAGGAGTGGAAGAGGGTATATGAGACAAAACAAAACAGTGATGAGAATTGCAGTGTAAAGTCTACTTCAGTGGCCTAGTGAGAGAGACAGAGAGAGAGAGAGGGAGATGTAAATTTGCATCCCTGTGGATCTGGAGGTTGTCATTGTGCCTGGTACAATTGGGATTATCAGAGGAGTAATATTCAATCCTTCATCATTCACTATGCAATCACATTTCCCACCGTAATGAATGCTAATTGTGTTGCCTGAGAAAACAATTTGACAGCCATAGAAAAATGCATTAGTTACCTGACTAATGGCTTTAGCAAACATGGATCTTAAATTGAGTTTCCTTGTAGAATGGGATCATAAAAACAAAGATAAAAAATCAAGCTTTGGGGTAGCATGGGTAATTGAGCTACCTATCCTGTGCCCAAGAAGTCTTCTCAAACTTGCTGCAATAACTTCCTTCTCCTACCCCTGATTATATCAGAATTTCACAGTTAAAATGATAACAATGGGCCCAATATAGTTTCCTGTCGTTTCTTTCAAGTTCCTCTCTTCTGACAGGAGAGGAACTTGAAAGCATTGGACACTTAAGAATAAAAAACAACACAAGATATGGATTAACTACAAGTATTGAACACTTCAGAATAAAAAATGACCCATATATGTGCATTTAATACATTATACAAATTTACATTTATATATTTGCACATTAATAATAATGTAACCACAAATGGTTTATCATAAGTAAAATATTAATAAATAAAATATACATATTTTTTTCAGATGTGCCTGCTGTCATGTGAAGGAGATTCTTCTTTGTGCCCTAATAACAATTATAAGAGAGGCTTTGGTTCCTTAGTTGCCATATCTGTGACTAGATATATGTGCTCAAATTAGTGGGGAAGCATGACTTTGGTCTTGAGTTCAGGTGTACTTTCCAATCCTGTCTTAGTAGCAATAAGTTGTGAGTTTGGGCCTGGATTTGCTATGGATTCCTGTGTGAATACTCTATTTGTCTTGATGGAAAGAGGTGATTGGTGAGGATTTGTGCACCAAGTCCCACTCTAACCTTTGTCACAAATAATAGTAAACGCAAACACCTAGGTAGTGCTTAAAATGCACTAGGCATCACTGCTCTTGCACTTTACATATTTTAGCTCATTCATTCCTCACTGAGCCCTGTGAAGGTTATAGACAAAGAAACCAACTCGTGGAGAGTTTAATGACATGGCAGTAAGTGTATAGCCAGGACTGCTGAGTCCCCACTCTCAACCACCACACAACTGCACGGGAGTTAATATACTTTTGGACCATTTTTAAAATCCTTTCTAAGAGTTCTTATTTTATAGTTTAGCATGAGGTTTGTTTCCAGGGTCATCTTAGTGCCATTCCTAGCACTAGGAAAGTTAACTGCAGTTTGATGTGAGGAGTTTCCAAATGAGCTATTGAGTCACAGTTAAATTTGGTGTACATGTGTAGGATATTGTATTTTTAATAAACTTTAACTTAGGCATTATGGTACGGAATCCACAGATAATGGCTTCCCAAGATACAGTAAACTAGAAAACATGCAATTTATAAAAGTAGAAATTTCTCTAAATGGTGACAAGGTATGTAATGTTTATAGGAAGCTGGATTCTTTAGTAATGTAATATTTAATCCTATGACACCAAACCCTGTGATATTCCCAGACAGAATCAGTTAGTCATGGCCATATTTTGTCTAAATGCTAATAATATAAAGTGTATCTAATTATAAAATTGACTCTGATAGCTTTCTATTGGAAGTAACACTGAATTCAAATATAAAATTTACTCATGCTCTATATAATACAATGTGTAATATGATTATTAGCCCTATTTGTAAAAAATATTTATTTGGCCTGATTCTTAAAGGTACAAAAATACAATCCTTCACATGTCACATTTAAATCTATGCAAATTAGTATTTGAAATATAAAATGCTATACTGGTGTGTTTGTGTGTGTGTGCGTGTGTGTGTGTGTGGTTCACATGAAGAAAAAGAGCAATAGCTATATAAAATGATAAATTCTGAATATAGTATCTCGTTAGGTTCCCCCAAAAGCCTTGTGATTTCAGGTTGCATTTATCTCCAATGCACCCGTGAGGAAACAGGTATTGAGAAATTTAGTCATGGAGCCCCCACACGTGTGTGAGTTGGGATTGATCTGTTTGTCTGTAAAGAAACATGAACTTTCCATGACAATCTTCTTTGAACTTAAGTCCGAGCGATCATCGGAAATTTTAATACACTAAGATATAAACAAAAAAGCTGTTTACGGAGGGTCATTTTAAAATGGGGAGGGAGATTTTCATTTATTTGCGTCTCTTAAAAAATGTAGATTTCTTCATTTAGGTTTAACTTTTGAGAAGGCAGAGAATGAAACATTGAGGCAATTAGTACTAACTTCAAAGCTTTCCATCCAAACTGCATTAAGTTAAAAATACATCACCATACACTTTTTAAAAGTCTACATTCAAATGGATTTGCTGTAAAGTTTCAAATTATTTTTGCAGGGAGCAAGGAGGAAGGGATTCATTCTCAGACTTAATAGCAGTTGCTGAAACCATTGATGTGACGCATATAGTTGATTTACATTGCAAACACTTCCTGTGGATTTTAAGGAATCAAAAACTAAGTAATATATGTATTTATTTTGGAGAACTGGTACATTCTACAAGGTTTATATGTATATCTACAAAATTGGGGCCTCCGCTTTAGTGTTCATTGTGTCCACAGCCCACATAGACTTGCGTTTATCTCCCAGGTTGGTGGACCTAGAGAAAGTCTTGTCAGACATACATAAATTTGCTGTTAAGAGAGAAACATACACGTTTCCCGGTGCCTGCCCATGTTAAAAAAAAAAAGAGAGAGAAACATCATATTTAGTACATTTAAAAAGAAAGGTTCATAGTGTCAATTATGCAATAATTTAGTCTCTATGTCATGTTTGCACATTAAACTTTGTCTATACCAGAGATGGGAGAGACTTGTAACAAACTGTTGAGATGTGCTTGTGTTCTAAATGCATTCAAAATAAAAATGAAAATCAAATTATGTAAACAGATAGAATTATGTGGCAGCTTGCTGTTTCTATTTAAAAAAATGACTTATTCAACAAATATTCACCGAATGCCTAATATTTGCCTGGAAATGTCCCATGGGTTAAGCTATGAATAACAAGTGTTTTCTGTCTTCAATTAGCTCATAGTCGTGCAGGGAAAACAGCATGGAAGCAGACATACATAAAATGGTAAGGGCAAAAATAGAGATGTAACCAGGTTGCTAAAAGTGCATAGAAGGGGAGTTGTAATTCTGTTTAGGGTTAGAGGATGATTTGGAGGTGATGCTAATTCTGCTGAAGACTGACACGTGGGAAGCAGGGCAACAGATTGGGAGATGAGGGATTTAAGACAGATGCTGTATATGTCTGAAAGGTGAGCATTTGCAGGCAAACCCAAAGAAGGAGCAGTTCTCATTCAGGTGTGCATTTGCAGATGATATTATCAGTAGCATCTCCCTGGTAGTAGAGAAAGCATATTTATGTGCAGTGTAAAGATGCATACCTGGAACTATTCAAGACATCTCAAACTAGGAATTTTCCCAAAAAGGAAAAATATAAATTAACTAATCTATTAAATACTTCTATATAGATTATCATACCTCTTTATTTCCCTGTGCTGCCAGCTCTGTTATTTTTATGTCATCCACCTTTTAAATATTGATGTTCAGAGCTTCATCTTCTCTTGTATCACTCTCCTTTATCCCTGGTCAATTTCATTTTCATCTGTTGTTTTATGTATTATCTCTAAGTTTGAACTGATTCCTATACTATATACAGAGGTTTTCTCCTGCCATGTCATGCAATCCTATATAGAGATGGATGCATGGAACCAAAACTGAATTCATTATCTTCCTCAACAAAGTCTGAACCTTTGGAAAAGTTTCTCAGGGATACAGAAGCTATTTCTTTCTCTTCCTATCCTCCATGTCTATATCCTATGTCTGTCTGTTCCAGTGGATTCTACCTCCATAGCTTTTGTGTATTTCCATATCCTTTCTTCAGTCTCTCATTATTTCTCATCAGAACCATCCACTGTTTAATCTAATAAGTTTTCATGTGCATTCATTTATCTATTATATACCCATAGACCGGGAATCTTGCTTAAGAGCTGGAGGCAAACAAGTGGATGTAAACAAAATTCATAAAAAAGTGATTCCAAAAGTCAGAGAAGTAAACAAAGAATTGGAAAGAGTTCATAAATCATTGGATGGGGCATAGAGAAGACATCTATAAGCCCATATTATGCCTTTGTGAGAATTAGCATAAATGCACACTCTGGAGGATGTAACCTCATATCAACTGCAAGGTTTGGCTCACAAAACTTCCTGCCCCCCTCCATTCTGTGGGCACAGACTGCACAACCTCTGTGGTAGCCTAAGCTTAGGAGATCATGGGAGCCCAGTCCGTGGTCACTTTGGAAATCTTCAGAAGATACGGAAAGCTGATTTTATCTTTAAAACTCATTTCAAAATTGTAGCCTATCAGAAAAAGGAAATATTTTTGAATATTTGGATTATGTTAATGATGGCATCAATATTGAAGTCAATGAGATAGAATAAGGATTGCACTTTTGGCATTTTTAGCACAGTTTTTCTCAAGATGCATGGGGAGGGGCTTGAGATCGGTATCATCTGCAAATCTCAAGCTATTTTCTCAAATTTCTGGAAATTTCCACACCTATTCCAAAGTAAGAGAATCATCTGGAATAAGTGTTCATTTTCAAAAGACCCCCACTTTGTACCCCCAAATGTTAAAAGCCAAATTATGTACTTGTCTACAACATTATCAATTGTAGAAAGCAATCCTATTTTGGGACTATGGTTTTCCTTTATAGAGTACCACAGACAAAGCATTCGGTATATAACATTCTTATAATTCTTTGATCTATCAATGTAGGTGCAAACAGTCAAATTTATATTTTTGGGAGTAGTTACTAATATTTTTGCTAATCATCGTTTATTACTGCTTACAGAAAGAAAAATATCATTTGGCCTTATAACTTACTACTCACAGCTTTGGTGTCAGAATATGTATCAGGAAATTCCATAAATTAATTCAAAATTTAAAATATTTTAAAATATTGTCAGATCAGCATCATACAAATAAAATATCTCATCCAATATCAAGCTTCATCAATATTTTCAAGGTTTTTTGACATCAAGAGGTACAGGCAAAGCAGGGAGAGCTCTGGGATTTCTAAGGGCACCTCCCCAAGTCCTTCCTTCTCTCATTGGACAAGTGCTCTCTGGCCCAGAAATAGGTGAGGTCTCTAAGTTTGTAGGTCACGGTAGACAGCAGGAAGCATTTAGGTCATGACAGATTGATAATATGTACTCCAGATAGGTATAATTTAGGTAACATTTTGCATGGAACTAAGCTTCACATTCTAGATTGTAGGTTTGTTTACCACAATCAATCCTAAGCCATGGAAATTCTGCCAAATATATTCCCTAGATAAGGATAGTTTTTCTAACAAATATTTTTCTATTTGTCCATTACCATACTTAAAAGGAGGTTGGACCAGGTTCCTACTGGCTTTTTTCTTTCCCAGATGTCTCTACAATCCCCACAATTGGAGAGAAATGGATCACAGCCTGAATTCTTTCTTTCCCAAGCCATATTAGGTGAGTTAAGAAGGAGTTGTGAAGCGCCCAGGCTGTTGTTTTAAAATTCAATTCCAATATATTCCAATGTAGTTAGTTGCAATTTAGAAATATCACCAAAACAGTATTCAGTTATCACTAAAAATCATAAATAAATCTTTTCATATTCAAATCATGTATGGAAATCAAGTATGAGTCAAGGGCCTAATTTATTTTCAAATTATCATTATTCAAATAAATTTGGCAATGTTCAATATTTCTGACTTACAGTATTTTAATTTGTTAGAATAGTGTGTTATTTTTACAATTGTTTTTACTGTCACCTAAGGCATAATGATACAATGAGTTGGGAAGAAATATAAACTGTTAGTCTAGTTAATTAAGAAAAGCACTCTTTATAAAAGCTTTCTTAATTTTTTCATCTTTGGTTCCTCACAAACATTTATGAACAGTATACTGACTTTTCTCAAGGTAATAAAGGCAAAGATAACAATGATACCTAAAGAGTTTATCTCAGCTTAAAATACATTATAGCTGATAAATATTATACTGTGACATTTAAATAAATGAAACAAAGGGGCCAAATAATTTCTACAATGTATCGTTAAACAGAGATGTGTAGCAATTGTACGATCTTTGGAACAGAATGAACAGTTGTTTGCAAATTAGGTAACAATTTGAAGGTGAAAGATGAGAAAGAAGGGGATCAGAATTTTATTTTTGTTGAATTGAGGTCATTGGGATATACTGAAAATATATATGACCATTCATTTTAACAAGTCACCAAATAACTGCTAAATAGGTGTTTGTACAAATGCTGTGATAATAGAGTTGAAATGACTTTATTGGGAAAAAATTAATCATCGTGTTGTCAGCAGATATCACTTGAAGTTTCTCAGAAAGAGGAAATATATGTAGTTTCTCATCTGGCCTTCCACAATTCAGAAGTTGCTTCAATTTTAGGAAACTGTTTCCCTAAGAAGCTCTTTGTATATCCAAGTATGTTTAGCAAATATTTGCTACAATTATACAATTTATAAATAATGATGAAAGAACATTGAATATTTGCTTTTCAATTATTCTGAAATTTTTAGCTCCTTATCTTGGAAGAAAAAATAAACATAAAAAAATTAGACAAAATAGCAGAATAACCTCTCCCCCTACCATGTTGTTGTCACCTAGCTTAAACGTTTGTCAAACATAGAAGGTCTTGTTTTATCCATACCCTCACCTGTATTATTTTATAGTAAATGCCAGATTTCATAAAATTTTAATATTTATCTCTAAAAACTAAGAATTCATTTTTGAAATAATCTTAAGCATTGTAGTAGAATGGATTATTGTTCCCATTTCTTCATCTTTGCTAGGATAGAATTATCATCTGCAGTCTTTCCTCTGTGACTTTGCAGTGCCTTTCATCGTGGACAGAGTCTATGTCCCTGCCTGTAGATCTTAAATTTGGCAAGGAGCCTACTTGGAATTAATTGTTGGTGACAATACTGTGATTAAGTTTTGTCTGTGTGCTCCTACTATTCTTAGTGAGAAGAACGTGCTATTTAAGGAGACTGTGATACTCCTGGAACATATTTGAACACAAACCATACCCTGAAGCCAAACCACTCAGACAATGCACGTACCTCAGGGCAAGAGAAACTATTGTGCTTGCTGATAATAGAGACTTAAATGCAATGAGCACATTTAAAATCACTTAATATTTTTTAAAAATCATTGACTGTCTCATGTGTTAAAATTTCCCATTCTCAAATATGTGATCTCTCTATCTCTATCCATCTCTATCTATCTATCTATCTATCTATCTATCTATCTATCTATCTATCTATCTATCTAATTTCTTTGTCTTAACCATACATTGTAGTTGGTTAATCTCTAAACTCTGTAGGTATCCTCTCCATGTCTTTTCTTTATTATTGTAATCTATTGACAATTTAGATCATTTGTCCTGTTGACCTTTCTGTGGTCTGAATTTTGCTGATTCCGTCCCTGCGAATGGCATGTAACAGATTTTTCTGACCACGAATTTCCTGTAAATTGGGTTTTAGATCAGGAGGATTCATCAGTTTGGCATTCATTTTTTGCTTGTTTGTTTCTGCAAGACTACTTCATAGATGCTGTTGTTCCTTCCTAAAGTGGTACATAATATCTGATTGTCTCCATTGTTTTAGTTTTTTATATATATATATATATCTTATATATATTTATATATAAATATATTTGTATATAAATATATTTATATATTATATATACATTATATATTGTATTATATATATAGTTTTATATATATTTATATATTATATATTTATATATAAATATACATTTTTATATATTTATATATACATTATATATATTGTATTTTATATATATATATAAAAGCACAAATGTTTATTTTATTTGCCAGTTTTCAAAATACTAAGCTAATTTTCTAGCATCCTCTAATATTGAGCTGTCAGATTAGGAACAAATTTCATGTGTTTAAGTCCATTTGGGTTGTATCCATACTTATAGCCAAACTCTTCTATCTTTGGCTAAAATGAAAACTTTTGCAAATTGACTCCTGAGTCATTTTGATATGATTTTTTTTGTTGTCTTTGACAGTTTCCTTGCTTTTTGGTAAGCAAAACCCATGGGGCTCATCATGTACATTTCTTACCCTTGAAATCAGCCATTTCTCCAAGGAATCTTGTTTTCTTTTAGTGGCAAAGAATTTTCAGTCAGGATGGTAATTGTATGTTTCTTCTAGGTTGTCCATTTTTTTTCTAGGCATTATTAGTTGAAAATATTTTTTAAGATAAAATAGATCATGAGAAGAAAAAACTTTAGGATAAAATACATCATGAATTTATACTATCCTTTTTTTTTTCTCCAATGCCAAGGAAACTGATTCTCAATAACACAAGGAATGATAGATTTTTAGTATCACATAATTTCTCATTTTTCCTATCCTATATGCAGAAGTCTCAAAATATCAATATCAATACTAATACCAATAATTTGATTTCCAAAATCATTTTAAGATACATAAATTATTTTGAAGTCATTTTTGTCTTTAGAATATACCTACTCAAGATACATAGTTTACTATACATTTTAAAGTCAGTTAGAGTAGGATCCATTTTTATGCTAATTGGTTTTATTTTAGTTTTAATTTTTAAAATTTATTTTTTTATTTTAATTTTGGTTTATAATTGTAAAAATGTTGACAGTTCTAAAGCCAAATCTACCTAACAAGAGGTATTAGTCAGGGTTCTCCAAAGAAATAGAACCTACTATTTTATTTATATAAATATGTATATAAACATATATGTATGTGTATAAAGAGATTTAGTGACAGGCTGGCAAGTTGGCATTCCATAGGGCAGGCCACAAGCTAGTAGCACTGATAAAGGTGATGCTGAAGTTGACTCTGAATTCCCCAGGGAAAGCTGGCTAACTGAAGTTGATGCAGAAATTTTCTTTCTGATTCTGAAATCCTCAGTCTGGCTTTTAAGATCTCGAAGTGAATGAAGAGATTCCCCTCATTACTGCGGACAGTCACCTATGTTGGTGCAATGAACTGATTGCAGATGCCAGTTCATCTACAAAATAATCACAGTAACAATCAGAACAGTGCTCGCTTGATGAGATCATTGATTGCCATAGCCTAGCCAAGAAGAGATTAGGTGAGATTTCTGAGCCCAGGTCTTAAGAGAACTGTCAGCTCTCAACTTCTTCATCTTAGAACTTCTTGGAACCCAGTCTTTAGGCTTGAGGAAGCCCAAGAGGACATGGTAAGAGTCCATGCATAGAAAATTGAGACCTCTGACTCCCCAGTCAACTCCCTCTGGCTGAGCTATCCCACAGTAGCCAGTCCCATTAGGAGTGCAGCCATTTTGGATCTTCCAGTTATTTCAGTACCCCAGGTATAGAGCCTACTCTTCTGTGGTTTTTGTGAATTTAAACCTGAGATATCCTGGATCTCCACCCCTTAATTTTATTTGGAACTATTCTTTCTTTAATCCTGTTGACACAGCCTTTCTCAATTTGGATTCTATTCCCAGCAGCGTCTCCTCAGAGGAGTGCAACCTTGTCCTGGTATAACTACATTGGGTTGATTTTGGAAATTCATAGACCTCTGAACTGTTGCAGATCTTTTATAATCTACTCTCAACCCCTTGTATTCACACAAGATATATAATTTTGCATCTCACATTTGCAATGCCTATTCTTAATTTGGCCCCACACACTTTTCAGTGGGTAATTATTGGTGCTTGGGGGTTCTCCTGTTTTCAGGTCCCTCAGACACTGCATTATTTCCAACTATTTCTTCCCACTCGAGTACTGTCATCATTTTCCCTGTCGTATTTTGGGGTTAGTGGAACTAGTTTGTTTCCAAGGTTTATTGTAGATGTTTTACATGGGACTTTGGTTTTATTACCCTACTTTATTTTATGGAGGCAAAGTGGGGAGCTGATACCAATTTTACTATTCTAAATGCTAACCAACTTGTACCATAAGTGAAAGAAAGGTAACATAGAAGAGGCAGTAAGAGGCATTCAGAGAGATCTGAATTATAAATATCATAGCAATTTCAGTTCCATAGTTTCAGTTTGCTCTTCTTCAAAATGGGGGTAGTAATGACATTTTATACCATTATTATAAAGGAAACAGTGTATGGTACACATAATGCACTCAGCACAGGGAATGCCACATAATACACATTCAGCGAAGTTCACTAAATTTATTACTTGTAAGTGATTTCAAATATCTCTCCAAGAACTTTAAAATCTAAGATTAAGACACAATTAAAACAGGTATAGCTCATGAAAAAGAAAGTAATCGCTTGTCTTTCTTCTACATGTTTATATACTGAACACTTTCATAAAAGAAGGCAGGAGAATACAATTTTATGTAAAAACAATGATTATCAGGATAGTTACTTGCTATTGAGTGCCCACATTTTGTCCATATATTTACAATTTAGTCCCTGTGGAACTGTCAAAGGCAAGATTACCACTCTAGTTTCCAGGAGAAGCAGTAAAGTGTCGGATCTAGTAACCTGTCCAAGTTAACTAGTAGCTTCCTCATGGAGATTTGGTGTCCACTCAGTCTCATTCTGAAGTCCAGGTCCTTTCCAGGGTATCCCATTGTTTCTATGTGAAGTAGTAGCTGAAGGAACCTAGGTAGCATTAAGAAAAGAAGTACTCAGCCTGATGTGGGGTGGGAGTGGGGGTAAATATGGATGATTCTTGAGGATAATTGAAAGATTTTAATAAGGTAGAGGAATTAAACTTAGTCTTGTGTTAAGGGCACAAGAGGGCAGAACTTGTCCAGTGGGTAGAAAGGAATTGAAATTATGTTCAGCCCCAAAATAAGAACAAACTTTCTATTCTTATGACTGCCTGAAAATTGGATGACTATGCCTTGAGAATAAAATGTTTCCCATCACTGGCTGTCATGTGTCATTAGTGGAGCTGTAAAAATGGTGTATGTTTTAGATGGGCCTTGACGGCCTCTGGAGTTCCTTTTACTTGCAGATTCTCTGACTGCCCGTACTGCTCTAAGGAAAAGAATGAAGTGTCCTGGACAGAAACTAATCCTTACTTCCAGGCATCTGAGGTCAGTTTGGATAGAAATAAAAAAAAGAATTCTCTATCTCACTTGTTTTCAGATCTTCATCAATCTCTTATTCAGAGTTCATTTACATTTGAAATTATACAGAAGAAATGTCAGGTAACAATTACTGAGTGCTTACAATTTGCAGAGCATGCTTCCAATAGCTCTATCTGTATGAAATCATTGAATCTTCCCAACAAATTCATGAAGTAGGTATTATTATAATCCTTGTGGTACAGATGAGAACCCCAAGCCACTTTGGGGATAAGTATTCTGCCCAGAATGAGGGAGACAAATTTGAATTTAGGTAATCTGACTCCAGACTCCACATTCCTAACTAAGAAATAGAGGTGAAGGTTAATAATAATAGCTACCATTATCTGAATATTTTCTATGTTTTTGAGCAAAGTACTGTACTATGCTAATACTATATGATCCTTTCTTTAATCTTACCTACTACCCTTGGATATACAGCTGAGGAGACTGAATCATCAAATAGTTATAGATCTGGTCTTTACAAATAGTTATGCAGGAAGGATTTGAGTACAGGAGTGTGCAATTCTAAAACCCCTGTCCTTCTTAATGATTGTATTCGCTATATAATTCTGGGAAGCCACAGTCTGTTTTCCTTATACCATTGTTTTCTTTTTGTATGGCCCTAAACTCTTTTTACTCTTTCTCTTCTAAAAAAACCTGCCTCATACGACCCATTTATGCTGGTGTAACTAACTGGCAGCCCCCTACCAGCCAGTACGCACGAATTCGAGTGGTGACTCTGACTCAAGGGCTCACTTACACCAGCCTACCATGTTCCTCCTTTAAGAAACTTCATACCAGATACTGTGTAGAATCACCTTCCTGGGAAAGTTATTTGACTTATGAGAGTCCAGAACTTTAATGTGAAGGGAGAACAAAGACAATGTAAGGTTTAAAGCATCAGTTAATTTTTCATTTGATTTACCAATATAGAATTAATAACAGGCTGGCATTTATAAAACCAGCTTGGGAAAAGCCCAGTTAATTTAAAAGTTTACTACTCAGAAGGTACATTTCATGAAAATGTAGCAAAAGGAAATAGAGTTTCCATTTCCTTCCTAGTGTTAATTCCAAAGGTTCAGGTGTGAATAGGTCCTTGCAGTGTTTGCCTTCTCATGGAAACCAGTTACTAGGGCAACCTTTACCTCCACATCAGCCAAGCGAAGGATGTTAATGGGGAATAGCACTGATAAGGCTTTCCATTTTGTCTTTACCCAAAAGCGATATTGAGTAACAATCTGTTATCAATAAAATTTTTCTTCCTCATTTACTTTGGTGCATTAACACTTCAAGATCATGACTAATGTGTTCTTCATGATTCCGAATTTCCTGAACTTGCTTATGCAGAGCAACTGAACAAGTCATTTTCATACATATCGTAGAATATCAATAATGAAAACTGCCTCAACTGATAGGACTAAAGATTTTGAATGAACTTAATAAAGAATACAAAAAGTGTGGCTGTATAAAACACACGTCTCCCATCTGTGCTACCAGGTGAAGCAATGACACAAGCAATGCTATTCAAATTCAAATATAAATTACGTTTGAATTATATGACTTTTTAACAGCAGATTTTCTTTCTTCAAAAATGCCTTAGTCCAATATTAAAATTAATTTGCATTCTTTAAATACGCATGAGAAGAGGCAACAGCGTATATGTTAGTTGGAGATAAGAAATTGGTCAGGATTTGTAATGTGTTCTTGAATAACACACACACACACATGCTCACAAGTCTTGTGAAAATCAAGAATTGCTATATTTCTCTTTCTTAATTTATATATCAAATCTCTTCATTTCTACATCATTTCATAAAGCCTAAACTAAAGCAATTTTTTTAACATATGTTAAAAACTCTAGCTTCAGGCATTACCCCACCAGAAGAGCTACCAGTGGAGCACTGACATGGGGTGCAGATCCAAGACTAGAGGAGACAAGTCACAATAGGGATGGAAAGTCGGGGTTCAGGGGAGCCTCACAAGTGTCTGAAACTAGAAAGCAGGCACTTGCTATCGAGTCAGATAGCAAACCATTGCCACTTTTGTAAGCACATAGCAGTCAGCAAGAAGAGGTCAGAGTGGCTTCCTATTGTAGGGTCGGAGGCAGGTTAACTTCAAACGACTCTGTCAAATTTAACTACATAGCCATGGGCAAGTTATTAAATCTCTGTCGGAATCGTGTTCCTCAGGAAATAATAGGACTACTGTACACCTTGGGAGGTCATTGTGAAAATTAGGTAAGAAAATGAGATTCAAGTGCCAGATCTAATAGAAACATAATAATGGCTATTTTCCCTTACCAAGATCAAACAGAAGAGGTAAAACAAATTCAAGTTGGGATAGTAGCTTACACTTCAGCAACTTAGTACAGAATATTTTACAATATCTAGCTTATTCACATCTACGTTTTGCTCAACTCAGAAAACTGAGTTTCTGAAAGGAGCTTGTGTTCTCTAGGAGAACAATTCTGATGGTAAGATGGTGCCACTTTGACCTACAGAAGAGATAAAGGGTATGCCTTGGCTCTTCTGTATATTGTTCTTACTAGCTGATATTTCACCCACAGCTCCACGAGACGATAGTATAATATCAAAACTTACTGATATGATCAAGTCAAGTTAAGGCAGAGCTGGAGTTGAAAGAATTATTTCAAGGAATGTGACACCATCTCCAACATGGATAACTACGTCATAGGATCCATTTTTATAAAATCATAGACCGGTAAAATTTTGGAAATAAAAGTTAAGTAAGAAGCACTCAGTTTCATAAATGTTAACAACAACCAAAACCAACATGCTTTGTTTAAAATGACTTATCTAAAATTTATAAAATATGAATAACTGAAACTTTTTCAAAATTTGAAACACCTAAAAGCAAAAAAGTCTTCATATGTGCAAACTAATTGTTAACACTCCCTACCGTAACTAAAGCTATGTCATCACTTTTTGTTCTTTTTTTTTAAATTAACTTTTCTTTTAATTCAGACCTCAGGATTTCTGAATTCAAGGGCAAGTCTGAGTCTACAAGAGGCTAAGACTTTGCTGATTAGAAACTCTTAGTCACCAAGATATCAGGACCTTATCAGAGCCAGTTTAAATATGACTCCTGATTATCTACTGATTTAATCAGGAAGAAGTCCTTTGCAACCCAGCAGCAGCAAACTGACTTCCTTCACAGAAACACATGGCTTCAGCCCCAACTTCAGACTCAGCCCATCCCCAAGCCAAACCCTAAACTTAGGCCTCGACAATGCTCCTGTCTTAATTCTAGTCCAAGGTCTAACTCCAATGCCAGAATGAGGCCTCACCCCAGCTTTAGCCACAGCTAAAGCCTCAGTCTCAGCCCCGGGCCTAATGCCCGTAATTCTAGACCCAGCCATAGGCCCAGCCCTAGTCCAAATTCCCACCCCTCACCCCAAGTCCCAATTGACAAAAGCAGTGGATTCTTTTACCCAATGTGCACAAATGACCAGTTCCTAAGACACCAGGGTTTCAAAGAGGGGGGAAAAATTATTACTAGGTGAGTAGCAGGAGATCAAATAGCCTATCAGCCCAAAATCTGTCTCCCTAAATTGCAGTAATTCTGATAGCTTTATAAAATTAAAATGGGCAGTTTGTAGGATAATGAGCACAGTGGCCCCAGAAGCTATAATTAGAAATGATCTAATTATTGAACATGTGCAGATTGATTATACGCTTAGTCACAGAATGTATGTAAGAAAATGGTGGAATGAGGTATAGGTTATATGTCAAACTCTAAGCTACTGCACATGTCAGGTGGGCCCATTTTGGTTAGATCCAGTCTCAGTTATCAACATAACTTTGGACTTGGTGGGTTAGTCCTGGGCTGACCCAAGACCCTTCATTAATAAACATTAGGGGCTGTCTTTAGTGCTTATAAGACTCTAAAGTTAAAAAACTATAAATGGGTACAAATGAAAATAAGTCACAAAGTTTTTACAATCATAGGGCAGAAGATAAGGGCTATACAATCATTATCAGAGATCAAGGCAGCTGGATTACAATTTAGAGATTTCAGGTATTTCCCTCTGTCTACTCCAATATACCAGAAAGTAAAAAGTAGTATCAATATAATGATTCAGTAATCAAAATCATCCTTTAAAGGCTAATTTCTTGATTATTATTCCTCTCTCTCATTTGATAATTATCACTTAATCTTGAGGGATTCCACCCAAATGATTCAAGCCTGAAAAGGGGCATTATCATTATGGGCAGAGGGATAAAATGATAAAACTGGTTGTTCTTGGAAAGTCTTATATTTCTGAGTTTCAGAGCTTTTCTGGCATTGGAACAATTTGGAGTGTTTGTGTCTGAAAGATAAGTAAACTGTTACAGAGCACAATATATCTTTCAGGGTTTCCAGGAATTCTGTTGGTTGGGGTTTGCCATACTGTGGCAGTTTGCAATATCTGGCTGAAATTTACATACGAGTAACCTCCAGAATGACCTCTCAACTCAATTTGACATCTTTTAGCCATTGAAACTCTGTTTCTTTACCCCCTTTTGGTCAACCGATTCACAATGCCAGGGCCATGCTTAACCTTGGGAGTTATGTTTTACAATTCCAGGGCTAGTTATGTCCCATAATGCCAAAGCCAGGTTTAACACTCCTGGAAGTCACGTCTCATGTAGAGAGGAAGGTCAGAGTTCAGCTTATAGAGAGACCACATTTGATTAACAGCAGAGGTTCTCTGGAAATGCCTCTTAGGCATTAATTCTAAGTAGATTCAGTTTGCTACTACAGAAATCAGTTTCATAAGGGCAAGTCTCAAGATTGAGGCCTTGACTTATTAAATTGGGAGTCCCTCTTGTTTTAGAAAATGTTAGGAACTTACAAGGTGGAGAAGCTTAATACTTTCATTTTCCCCCATCCCTTAAGGGCCTTTGCAAATACTCTTTCATTTTCTGCCCCAAATACTCTGAAATCCATCATGGTATAACATTGGCTTGTATAGGATATTAAGATTTTATTCCTTATTATAGTTTTTGTATCAAATGAAGATGAATTAGATTATTTAAATAAATTAACTAGACAGATTAAATTAGTGTGCTACAGAAAATTTAAATTTTGGACAAAATAAATATTTTCCTTTTTGACTCAAAAGTTAAAGATTTAAAATACAAACAATATTATTTTTTTAACCTTGTGTGTGGATTTACCTTAATTTTAACCCAATTAGTTTCAGTCACAACTTTAATCAGAGTTTGATCTTCTTCAGTCTTTTTTTTTTTTAAACAGTTGCTATATGAAGCTATGCTAACTTTCAGCAGAAAAACAGACAGAAAGAATTCCAGTTCACTGTTCAGCCACACCATGTTTTTATATAAGATTAGTTCATATCAGTGAGACCATACAGTATTTGTCCTTTTGTTTCTGGCTAATCTCACTCAACATAATGTCTTTAAAGTCCATCCATGTTGTTACATACTTCATAACTTTATTCTGTCTTACAGCTGCATAACATTCCATCATATGTATATACCGTAGCTTGTTTAGCGACTCATCTGTTGATGGACATTTGGGCTGTTTCCATCTCTTGGCAATTATAAATAATGCTGCTATAAACATTAGTGTGCAAATGTCCTTTTGTGTCCTTGCCCTCATTTTCTCTGAGTAGATACCTAGCAATAGTATTGCTGGATCATATGACAATTCTATACTTAGTTTCCTGAGGAACCGCCAAACTGCCTTCCAGAGTGATTGTGCCATTTTACATTCCCACCAACAGTGGATAAGTGTGCCTCTTTCTCCACATCCTTTCCGGCACTTGTCATTTTCTGTTTTATTGATAATGGCCATTCTGGTGGGTGTGAGATGTTATCTCATTGTGGTTTTGACTTGAATTTCCCTAATAGCCAGTGAAGTTGAGCATCTTTTCATGTGCCTTTTGGCTATTTGTTTTTCCTCTTCTGAGACGTGTCTGTTCATGTCTTTTGCCCATTTTGTAATTGGGTTGTTTGTCTTTTTGTTGTTGAGTTGAACAATCTCTTTATATATTCTGTATACTAGACCCTGATCTGATATATTGTTTCCAAATATTGTCTCCCCTTGTGTAGGCTGTCTTTTTACTTTTTTGACAGACTTCTTTGTCAAGTGTTTAATTTGGGGGAGTTTCCACTTATCTGTTTCTTTGTTCAATTTTACACCCATGCTTTGGGTGTAAGACCTAAAAACCACCTCCTATTATAAGATTTATAAGATATTTCCCTACATTTTCTTCTAAAAGTTTTATGGTCTTAGATCTAATGTTTAGGTCTTTGATCCATTTTGTGTTAATTTTTGTATAAGGTGTCAGATATGAATCCTCTTTCATTCTTTTGCATGTGGATATCCAGTTCTCTAGGCACCATTTATTGAAGAGACTGTTCTGTCCCAGATGAGTTGGCTTGACTGCCTCATCAAAGATCAATTGTCCATAGATGAGAGGGTCTATATCTGAACACACTAATCTATTCCATTGGTCAGTATATCTATCTTTATGCCAGTACCATGCTGTTTTGACCACTGTAGCTTTGTAATGTGCCTTAAACTCAGGTAGCGTGAGACCTCCAACATCATTTTTTCTTTCTTAGGATATTTTTTAGCTATTCAGTGCACCCTGCCTTTCCAAATAAATTTGGTTATTGGTTTTTCTATTTCTGAAAAGTAAGTTTTGGGATTTTAATTGGTATTGCATTGAATCTATAAATCAATTTAGGTAGAATTGACATCTTAAGTATATTTAGTCTTCCAGTACATGAACATGGTATGCCCTTCCATCTATTTAGGTCTTCTGTGACTTCTTTTAACAATTTCTTGTAGTTTTCTTTGTATAGGTCTTTTGTATCCTTAGTTAAATTTATTCCTAAATATTTTATTCTTTTGGTTGCAATTGTAAATGGAAGTTTTTTCTTGATTTCCCCCTCAGAGTGCTCATTACTAGTGTATAGAAACATTACAGATTTTTGAGTGTTGATCTTGTAACCTGCCACTTTGCTGTACTCATTTATTCACTCTAGTAGTTTTGCTGTGGATTTTTCAGGATTTTTGACATATAGTATCATATCATCTGTGAACAGTGAAAGTTTTACTTCTTCCTTTCCAATTTTGATTCTTCATATTTCTTTTTCTTATTAAGGATTTTTTAACCATATGTAGCAACAAATTGACATTTGTTTTCAACTTTTATCTATTACCCTCCTCAGGTAATTCATGCCTGTGCTACATGATTGGGGCATCAAACACTTTGGGGAATGGGGTGGAAGCTTCATATACCATCCTTAATATTTATCCTACCAAGTTTATTTCTCTATTCCCTCTTTATAGAATATTTACTTTTAACCCACGTTTAACTCTTTCCTAGTATTTAGAAACTATGGTCCTTGTTCAGAATTCATTTTTTTCAAAATATCCCCATGACTAATCAAGATTTTGTGGCTATTTGAAAGATTTCTCATTTCCCTGCCATTGTGGTCTTGCAGAAGTCTCCTTTTCCTTACAGCATTGTCCCAAAGCCCACCCCTGACCCACCTCAACTCCAAAATGCTCAGCCTGGGCTGGCCTTGTAAAAAGAGTGGATGATCTACCTTCAGATTTTTTTCTTTTAAATCAGAAGTTAATATGGGCTACTGACTCAGCTCTCCCTCTTTGCCCTGCTTTGACAACATTTATGACCAGAGACATTATAGCCAGGATTAGTTATCTCACACTGAGATGTACAATATATCCAGCATTCAGGTTCTATGTTATGAATATTAAAATAAACTTCTGTCCCTCCCCTTTGCCCAGGTCATCTCTGACTTCCAAAGATAAGTTTGCTCTAAGCAAACTGTAAAACACACTAGCAGGTATGTATTGTATGAGGTATCTTTTATATTCCAGTAAGATCCCACAGATAAAGAATTAGAATTTTCAATCATAGAGAGGGATGCAAAATGGACCATTTACAATTTCTCCATGATCAGTGATTTTATTATCAGCTTTCCCTCCCTTTCCCTGCTCTTCAGTTTCTATGATTGCCCTAAATTTAATTTTGAACAAAGAAAACTGAACTCAGTTGCTTATAAGATTTTTTATTTTTTTTTAAGTAAATGGTACAGTACAGATTCTTTTCATTCTCTTCTTCTATTTTTTTCTCTAAAGGATAATACGTTATCTTGGGGAGGAATTGGAGGGTTCAGCATACAATGGTGAACAGCAAAGGGCAGATGCTTCCAATTGTCCTTTTATTCTCTCTCAGTCCTTTGATAGGTTTTGCTGCTATTTGTCCATCAGCCTCCAACCCACTTGTGCTCACTGCTTGAGCATCCACTCCCCACCCCCTACTTTCCTGTGGGATAAGGGTGCATGTGCTCATCTCTGATTAAGCCTCTACCTTACTTTCCTTGGACTGCTGTAAGAAAGTACCCTAAACTGGGTGCTTTAAAACAACAGTTCTGGGAGCTAGAAGTTCAAAATCAAGGTGTCAGCAGGGCCATATTCCCTGAGAAGCCCTTGGGGAGATTCTTCTTTGTCCCTTCTAGCTTCTGGTGTTTGCCATCAATCCTTGGCATTCCTTAGCTTATAGACAAATTGCTCCAGTCTCTTCCTCCATCGTCACGTGGACTTCTTGTGTCTCTCTTCCTCGTTTTTTAAGGACACTGGACATATTGGACTAGGACCAATATTAATTCAATATTACCTCATCTTCACTTGAATACATCTGCAAAGATCCTGTTTCCAAACAAAAAAAGTTCATGTTCACCTGTACCAGGAGTCAAGTTACAACATGTCTTTTTGGGCAATACGATTCAATCCATGATACCCACCTCTGATTCTTCGGTTCTATTACAATGAGATGACAATGATGAGGATGACAGCTTTGGTTGGGTATGTATATGCTGAAAAGTGTTATCTGCAAGGCTTACATTCCCCCAGCTTTCATTGAAAAGTTGTCTCCTTTCTTCCAATTCCTACCAAATCCAGCTGGGTTTTTCATTTGACTCCATCCAGAGCTTAGCTGAGTCTGAGGGTAAGGTATAGCATTCCATCTCAGTAGGGCTCAGTTTCCTAATTCTAGCCCTTTCCCCTTGATAAACTTTTTACTCACTTATTAAATTTATCTCCTTTCTATGTGGGAACATACCCTTATTTCAGCATACATTTTTTCCCCCAATTTTATTCTCAAAACTCCATGTGCCTGTTTGGCAGTCTCTAAAGTCTTAGCATTTCATAGCTCAGAAAACACTTTGTAGTTTCCAAAACTTGGCTTTTATATGAGTTGGCTTTCAAAACAACTGGCTCATATGAGTTTTAACATATTGATTCAGGAATTCATTTGATTTCTTTCTTTCTGAGATGTATTAGATCTTCCAAAGTGGATGAATGTCACTCCCTTAATGGATGGAAATTGAGGCAGCAAACTTAGAGTGTAGGAATAAAGAAATAATGATGCTTCTCTCCAAATTTTATTCCACAATAAGAGGCTTAAAGCACCACTGAGCATCTAGTAGCTTCTCAAAAAGTATGTTTCACCTAATCCTCAAATTACTAAATAAAAAGCCTACGTTAGAGGTAATAGCTGTAATGTTCATAGCAAAAGTCAAATGTCCATCTAATTCTTATAGAACATTTTCCTTGAAAACTTGGAATATTTTTTTCTATTAGATAGCCCTAAATACTAGACCCATGCTTATAAAACAAATTTAAAACAATGTTAAGGGAGGGTGATGGTGGCTCAGTGGCAGAGTTCTTGTCTGCCATGCCAAAGACCAGAGACCCGGGCTTGATTCCCAGAGCCTGTCCATGCAAAATAATGATAATAATAACAATAAGGGGAAAGAAAAAAATCAATGCATTTTATAAATTCCACAAGTAGAAAATCCATACGAACTGGACCACACTAGCATGCCCTGCTGTGGTCCAGCTTTCGTGGACCTGACTGCCACAAAGGCCATTATACATAGATAACTTGGCAGCTCTTGAGATGCTGTCTGCTTCCTTCTATTTTACAATACTATGTATTTAAAAGTTTTAAATAATCTTATCTGTGGCATGCTAAACATGTGGATGTGGCTGCCTGTCTCCCTTTTTACTATTCACTCCCAGCTATCCACCCAGCACAATAAAAAATGCATTTGGTTTTATTAGTTAGGCTAGAAACTAGGTTGCTAACACAAAGGTCCTAACAACAACATGGCCCAAACAATAAAGTATATTTCTTTCTCACGTTATAATCCAAAGGGAGATAGGCAGGACAAAGCTGGCAAGTGACTCTGCTCCATGAGGCATGCAGGGAGCACAAATTCCTTTTGTCCCATTGCTCCACAACCCCCTGTGATTTATGTTTACATCTACAAGGGTGAAGCTAACTCACATCCTACACATCCTTGCTTAAACTCACAGGAAGGAGAAAAAGGAGAGTGCAAAGAACTTTCCTTGTTAAGGACATCATACACACATCACTTCTGCTCCTTTCCATTAGCTAGAATTGAGTCCCATGGCAACTTTTGGTTTCAAAAGAGGATGAGAAGTACAGTCTCTACTTGGTAGCCAAGGGCCCAGCAAAAACTCAGAATATTGCATCACTTAAAGAAAAAAAAAGGAAATACTACTAGAACGGGACAAATGGTAGTCTCTGGCCCTGAGTGGTGGGTTAGCTACTGAAGATTGGATTAGCTCTTTGAACACAAAAAACTCCAGCTCAGTGTTCCTCAACAGCAGCATTACTAACATTTTGAACTGGAGAATTTGTTTATGATAGGGTGGAGAGCTATCCTGAATAATGTAGGGTATTTAACAGAGTCCCTGGTTTCTACCCACCAGAAGCCGGTAGCACTCCACTTCCATTCATGATAATTAAAAATGTCTCCAGGCATTTCCAAATGTCCCTGGTCAAGAAACATTACTCTAGATGTAAAATACCAGCTCATGGTATCCCTTCTTTTAAGGTATATTCCTTTTCTTTTAAAATAAATTATCCATGAATGTCAGAATTTTCATTAGGAGTCAGTTTGTTCCTTCATCCTTTTCACTCATTTAACAAATTTCCATTAAGCACATACTAAATATAGGGAAGATTCAGAGATAGATTAGGAACAATGTTGTATTAGTTAGGATTCTATAGGGATAAATGTAAATATTATGAGATTTTTGTAAGAATTTTCTCTCATGATTGTGGAAACAGGCAAGTCCAAATTCCTTAGGGCAGAGTGCAAGCTGGAAAGTCTGATTAAAATTTTCAGTAATTCCCAGGAGAAGCTGACTGGCTGAAGTAGGGACAGAAATTCTCTCTTCTGACTGACGAAGTCATCATTTCTTCTTTAGAAGCCTTCACCTGATTGGATGAGACATCTCTCCTTGTTGAAGGCATTCTCCTCAGTTGACTGTAGATGTTATCAGCCATAGATGCAATCAACCTGCTGAGGATTTGAGTCCACAAAGTATCCTCACAATAACAATCAGACCAGTGCTTGCTTGACCAAACAACTTCTCATACCTCCTATCCCTCCCCCATTATTCATTTATTTTTCACCTTTATTTTCTTACCTATCAATAGACTGGATGTTTTGGTTTGCTAATGTGGCCAGAGTGCAATATACCAGAAAAGGATTGACTTATACAAAGGGGATTTATTTGGTTACAAATTCACAGTACTAAGTCCATGAAAGTGTCCGAGTTAAGGCTTCCAGAGAAATATACCTTGACTCTTGGAAAAGTGCCGACAGTGCCCAGTGTTTCTCTGTCACATGGGGAGGCACGTGGTGATATCTACTATGTCTCACCACTTCTCATTCCACATGGCTCTCTCAGCTTCTGGCATCTCCTGTGGTTTTTTTGCATCTTCTGCATCTCCAAGCATCTATGTCTTGTTTCATCTCTCTGTTCTCTGTGTTGGCTCTGAGCACTCTGTGTCAGCTTTTCCAGGGAATCCAGTAAACTAACTAAGATCCACCTTGAACGGAATGGGTCACATCTCCATGAAAACAATCTAATCAAAAGATCCCACACTACAATAGTTCTGCCCTTCACAAGACTGGATTAGGATTAAAAGAACATAGCTTTTCTGGAGTACATAACAGTTTCAAATGAGCACACTGAATGAAAAGCATGTCAGTCACAGGGCCACTTCATAATAGCTGTATAGTTATACTGTTGTCTTCAAGAATCAAGACTACTGGATTACAGTTCAATAGTTTCAGCCATTTCCCTCCAGGTATTCCAAAACATCAAAAACTGAAAAGGGATATCTATATAATGCATCAGAAAAACTTCCAGAATGATCTTTTTCTCAACTCTGTTTGAAATCTCTCAGCCACTGAAACTTTATTTTATTTCATTTCTTTTCCCTCTTTTGGTCAAGACATCTCTCAACCCCATGATTCCAGGGCCAAGCTCTTGTCTAGAAGTCAGGTCTAACATTGTCAGGAAAATTTACACTCCTGAGAGTTATGTCCCACATAGGAAGTAGGGCAATAAGTTTACCTGCAGAGTTTGCTTAGAGAGAGAGGCGATATTTGAGCAATAAAAGAGATTCTTTGGAGGTGACTCAGGCATAATTATAAGTAGTCTTAGCTTCTCCGTTGTAGGAATAAGTTTCATAAGGGCAAGCCCCAAGATTGAGGACTTAACCTATTAAATTAGTAGTCCTCAATGCTTACAAGAATATCTGAAACTCCCCAGGTAGGGAAATTTAATATTTTCACATTTTTCCCCAGTACCTCAAGGGGACTTTGCAAATACTTTTTTTATATTCTTCTCAGATTGCTCTAGGATGTGTCAGGGCATCACAATAACCAACAAAATATCACCCCCCATTCAAAGTTCCATGTAATTATGGTGTTCAAATAAACAGACCACACAAGCTGAATGAGATGGTGCTACAGAAAATATAAATTTTGCTCCACATAAACATCTTTTCCTTTGGTCTGTTTGATGGTTAAATTCTAGTCTAGAATCTAGTCTAGGCCAGGTGAAGATGCTGAGTTGTCTGGCCAAGCAAGCACTGACCTAACTGTTACTGCAAGGATATTTTGTGGCTAGTTGATAAACCAGAAGGTTGATTTATTATATCATCAGTCCGTTGTCTGCAGTTGTGGTTGATTATATCTATGACAAAATAAGGTCGTGTCTCCCACAGTGATATAATCCATTCAGTTGGATTTGAGCCCCTCATTTGAAGACTTTTAAGGAAGAGAATTTTCACTTCTTCTTCAGCCAGGGAGCCTCTCCTATGGAGTTAGTTGATATCCTCCGTCAAAGTTACCAGCTTTACAGCCTGTCCTATGAATTTCGGACTCTTGCAGTCTCACAGTTGCATGAGATGCTAACTCATATTTATAGATATCTCTTGTTGGCTCAGCTTCTCTTAGAACCCTGACTAATATAGTCTCAAATGGAAGTTGAAGTTTTAAAATACAGCCAATACCATCCTTTGCCCTTTATCTGATTTACCTTAGTCCTAACCAGGACTGCTTCTTTCCTATCTCTAAACAGAGTATGATCTCTTTTTCAGTTTTTCTCACAGTTACTATATGGGGTAATGCTGACTTTCATGGCTACAGGACTCTGAGCTAAGTGTCATAAAGATACCCAAAGTTTGAGGGAATGAGCAAGTTATATTCAAAAAGCTCAGCATCTCAGAATTTAGAAATAACAGTTACAACTCAGGAATAAATGTGACTGCTCTAAGAGCTTACAATCTAGGAACCTTTATGGTAAGCCTTTTCCTGACAACCTATGCTGTCAAATTTTATTCTCAGAGTTTGCACATTATAATTAGTCCATATTAGTGTGGCATTATATCTGTCTTTTCATTTCTGGCTATTCTGTGTCTTGCCTTTTGCCTAATATGGCTAAGGTGATGGGATGTCTTACTCAAGTTTACAGTATGTTATCTAAGACTTTGCTTGCTGGCATAGTTGCTCTAGAGATGATCCTTGTTAGCTTACTAAAGTGAGTGCCCATACTGAGAAAGCCAAAATGACAAGGAACGTCAGGTGGCCTCTAGTTGGAGAGGGGTCATTAGCCGCCACTCAGGAGGAATCCAGGCACTCCGTCCTTCAACCTCAAGGACATGATTCTGCCAAGAATCTAAGTGAATGTGAATGGGGATTCTTCCCCAATCAAGTCTCCATATGCAAACATTCCATGACACCTTGAGTGCAGCCGTGTGGGACTCTAAGCAAAGGATCCAACTAAGCCATTCTCAGACTCCTGACTCCTGAAAACTTTGAGATAAAAAATATGAGCTCTTTAAACTACTAAGTTTGTGATAATTAGTTGCACAGCAATAGACAATTAATGCTTCATCTATTAGTGTCTCCTTTCCTTGAACTTCTTATTAAAGGAATCATATAACATTTACTCTTCTTGCCTGATTTTCTTTCGCTCAGCATATCTATAATGTTCATCCATGTTTCCATATTTTTACATGTAACAATTGTTAGTTCATTTCTATTGCTGTGTAGTGGCAATAAAACAGTGTATTATTGTTTCTCCAGATTATTTATTATAGTTTTAATGTTTTTAATTATTATGAGAATAAAATCCTAATAATCATTGTTGTCTTTCTGTGGACATATGTTCTCATTTCTCTTGCACACATATCTACAAGTAGAATTTCTGTATCAATAGGATAGGCATGGATTTCTTTACTTGAAACTGCAAAGCAGCTTCACCAAAGATGTGCCATTTACATTCCCAGCAGCAATTCATGCAGCATACAGTAAATGGTTATTAAAAATTTAATTGAACAACTGTGCACTGTTTTAAAACAAATGTAGTTTCTTTATTTGGATTTTATTGTTAATGCAGACTTATCTATATACATGAAATCTCTAGAAATTTATGTAATAAGACTTGGCGAAGTCCAAACTAGTTACTGGATATATTACATAAAGCAAATGCCCCATTTTAAAAGTGTATTTAAACAGTTTAACTGAATTTAAATGAATTAGCATTTATTTATATACAGATAAATTGAAACAACTCATACTTATGTTCCATCAGACACGTAGTTTGGGTGTTGATTTCTCCTAGAACTATTCATCAGTTCTTCTTTCTTATTTATCTAATTAGTCATCAACTTCTCTCATATCTACCACTTAAACATGCTTCTTCTCTCCTCCCCTACAGACTCTGGCTTAGCTCATCCCTCATCTTATCACCTGAATTAATCACAGTCTCCAGTTTCCAAATGAGTGTTCACATTTTGCTCATCATCTTACCTTTTTTTTTTCACATAGGCAGGCACCAGGAACCTAACCCGGGTCTCCAGCATCTTCTCCTTATCTTTATAAGGTTCAGAATAAATGTGCTAAAATGTTTTTCATTTTCTCAAAGTGTTAATTTTTCTGTACCCAGTAATCTCACAGCATTTGGAGATGATCTTATTTTCAATCATCTTTACTTGGAAGATAGTTATTCAATTGCCTACTTGTATTCCTTAATTTGGAGAATGATGAGCTCTCCAAGACCATGGGGCTGCATATCAGCAGAACCTATTTCTGGTTCTTGCACAAAGGTGACACCCAAAATATTTGCTGACTGGAATGTATTTCTCCTATTAAGATATTAATATCATAACAGTTAGGACTATTTTTAATGTTTCTCAAATAAATATTTGAATTTAAAAATTTCCAATTTTGAGTAAAATTTTATAAATGGTGTGGCTGAACAGCGAACTGGAGTTCTTTCTGTCTATTTTTCTGCTGAGGCATTCAAAGGCTGGGAATAAAACAACAGGTGGCAAGATTAGCAATGTCCCATATCAGGTTGAATCACCAAAGGTTCAACTACCTATGCAGACCTTGCATGGGGATATAAAACATTCAATTTTTGACCCTTAGTTCCTCAGTCACCTTAAGGGTATAAAAGAGTTGAGGTTGGAGAAATCAGGAAGCTACAGGAAGAATTTATCTTCTGGCAGTTATCTGGAAGAAGAGTGACATCCCATCTTCTCAAACCCTTTGAGAAGAGATAGGTCTCTTGCTGCATTGGAATACAATAGATGTGTCTGACTCTTGCATGAGAAAAAATCTCCAGGGAGAGGTTGGCTGAGATAGGCTGCTGTGTTAGCATAATGGTTTACGATGGCTAGACTCCAAAAAAGGTCTCATTTTTTTGAAGTCAAAGAAAGAACCCAAGTAGCTACCTTGGCTTGTGGTCTCTTTTCAAGGGATTCAGTCCTAGAGGGCTTCTGACAAGGGCAAAATCTGAGCAAAAAGAGGCTGAGGCGAGATTATGTATTGCCAGTTGAAGGAGATGCACTGCCTTGCAATAGGGCTGCAGTATGAGGGGCCCAGTTAAAACCGGCTATATAATTTGTGGGCCCCAGTGAAAAATGAAAATTTTCTTGTTCAAAAATCATTAAGGGAGTCAGGGATTGGAAGATGGCAGTGTAGGGAAGGGTGGAATTTAGTTTATCCTCTAAATTAGCTAGTAAATAACCAGGGACTATCCTGAACATCTGTTTGGGGGACATTGTACACCAGTCTGGAATGGGTGGAAGGACCAAGATCTCAGCAGAGACCTGTCACTATAGTTCCCAAACTACAAAGGCTGGTACCCCTCCCTCACCGACACAGCTGGCTGTCGGAAACACTTCACCTGGGAAAAAGAAGCAGTTTCCTAGTAGCAAGGGAAGGTAGCTCAGCCAAGCTCCATGTACAGTTTTAATTAACAAATTTGGGCTGCTGAATACAAGCTCTAAGCACAGATAAATCCAAAGAAAGCAGGAAAATGGCTGAGGTCTCTCTCAGCACAGAGGAGATGGGGCTGACAATTTTAAAAAAGGAGGCTTTTGGAGTTGGTGGAGCTCAGAATACTGGAAAAGGGCTTTGCCCCCAAAAAGAAGCACAGAGAACTGGGTACCAACTCCGGCACTTGAGTGATGAAACTTGAGGGTTGAGGACTATCTCAGAAAAGGATTTTATTTCAATTTTTTTCTTTCTCTCTTTTTCCTCCTTTTTTAAAAAAAGTATTCTAAGTAGCTCATTAGAGAAAGCCTCCAGCATTTTCAATTGTCAGCACTGACCTCAGCCAAGGTGGAATTAAGATAGGTCCGAGAGACAAAGTAACAGGTCAAGTGAAAGAGATAATCCCCTAAAGAGTGTATCTTCCCCAAAAGAAGGAGGGGATGGGCTAAGCTCAAATGGCTGCCCTCCTTCAAAGAATTCAGACCCCAGAGGCTGAGAATCAGAAACAGCTTAAGCTTGTCTTCCACCTTAGCCTCTGTCTCAACCATGCTCCTAGCAGGCTGAGAACTAAAGCATCCACACCACTGGATACCTGTGGGGAGCTTGAGCTAACAAGCACCACCTGCTGGGCAGGAAAGGAAAAGCATGGGGTCTAGAGGCTGCACAGGAAAGTCAGACAAAGTGCTTCATTTCATCTTCAGGAAAACTTGATATTGATTACAACCTCATCCTGAAACCTCGGCCTGTCTAGTCTGGGAAAATCTGATTGGGGTCAATCATATCTGGGGAGACCCTCCTCAAAAAAAGGCTCTTTGTAGGCATGGTAAGAATCAGATAAGCAAGAGCTGAAAAATTCTGATCAGCTAAACAGAATCTGTGCTAGAGGTCTTGAATAAGTTGAACTAAATGCCCAAGAACAGGTAGAGAACAACAAGAAAACCCTCTGTAAAGGAGTGAGAATGATTTCCAGAATAAACTAATCAAGAAATTCAGATGCCTAGACACCAGCAAAATATCACAGTCATACTAGGAAAAATAAAGATACCACTCAGTCAAAGGAACAAATTAACACTATAAACAAGATACAGGAGTTGAAACAACTAATTAAAGATATTCAAACAAGCATGCTACATCAATTAAAAAAGCAAATCAATGAGTTGAGGGAAGATATGGCAAAAGAGATGAAGAATATAAGGAAGACATTGGGCAACCATAAAGAAGAACTCAAAAGCTTTAAAAAATAAATGGCAGAACTTATGGGAATGAAAGTCACAATAAAAGGAATGAAAAATAATCAAGACTTACAACAGCAGATTTGAAGAGGCAGAAGAAAGCATAAATGAACTAGAGGACAGAACATCTGAAATTCCATACAAAGAAGAACAAATAGGGAAAAGAATGGAAAAATATGAGTAGGGTCTCAGGGAACTGAATGATAATATGAAGCACATGAATATATGTGTTATGGGTATCCCAGAAGGAGAAGAGAAGGGAAAAGAGGCACAAAGAAAGCTGGAGGATATAATCATTGAAAATTTCCCATTTCTTAGGAAAGACATAAAAATTACTGATCCAGGAAGGGCAGTATATCCCAAACAGAATAGATCCAAATAGACCAACTCCAAGACACTTACTACTTAGATGATCAAATGTCGAAGACACAGAGAATCCTGAAAACAGCAAGAGAAATATCACATACAAGGGAAGCTTGATAAGACCATGAGCAGATTTCTTAGCAGAAACCATGGAAGTGAGAAGACAGTGGTTATTTCAGATACTGGAAAAGAAAAACTGCCAACCCAAAATTCTATATCCGGCAAACTGTCCTTCAAAAATGAGGGAAAATTAAAAATATTTTCAGAGTGAATTTGTGAACAAGGGACCTGATCTACAAGAAATACTAAAGGGACACTACAGGAAGATAGGAAAGTGCAGAAGGGAGAGGACTGGGGAAGAGTGTAGAAATGAAGAATATCTGTAAGGGTGAAAAAGAGAGAAAAAAAGATATCAGAATAAAGTCATGATAAATGCAACAATGTGAATGAACCTTGAGGACATTCTGTTGAGGGAAATTAGCCAGAAACAAAAAGACAAATACTGAATGTTCTCTCTAATATGAAATAAAATTAATGAGTGAACTTTGAGAGTTTAAGTTGGGAACACAGGTTATCAGGAGATAGAAAGAGGGAAGATATTGTGCATTTGATGCTGAAAGAGTACAGAATAATAAGCAAAATTGATTGTAAAGATCCAGAAATGGATAGTACAATGCTAGCACAATATTGTAAGTACACTGAACAAAGTTAAGTGTGAATATGGTTGAAAGAGGAAAGCTAGAGACATGTATGACACCAGAAGGAAAGATAGAAGATAAAGACTGGGATTGTATAACTTAGCAAAACCTAGAGTGGACAATGATGGTGATTAAATGTACAAATATAAGAATGTTTTTACTAAGGGAGAAAAAATGAATGTCAACAATGCAAGTGTTGAAAATATGAAGGTATATAGAAAAAAATACAATCTTTGCAAACTAGGGTCTATACTTAACAGAAACATTGTTACAAGCTTTCATTAAATGTTACAAAGACAATATGCCAAAGTTAATGGAGTAAGAAGGGGATATTAGAGAGGGATATGGAATTCCTGGTGTTGTTGTTTTTCCTTTCTATTTTATTTTTTCATTCATCTTTTTTTCCCTCTTCTTTTGCTGAAGAAATTGAAATGTCCTCATATAGATTGTGATGCTGAATGCATAGCTATGTGATTATACTGGAAACAATTGTTTACTTAAGATGGATTGCATGGTAGGTGAATAAAGTTGTTTAAAAATAAACAGAAAGATACAGGTGCTGGAGAAAATGTGAAGTGAGATGTACCATTCACTGTTGTTAAGTGTGCCAGTTTATATTTATTGTATCCCAGAAAAGCCATGTCCTTTAATCCTCATTCAATATTGCTGGGTGGGAGCTTTTCTGTTGTTTCCATGGAGATGTGATCCACCCAATTGTGGGTGGTAACTTTTTATTAGATGTTCTCTATGTTCTCTATGGAGATGTGTCTCCATCCACTCAAGGTGGAGTTGCTTACTGGAGTCCTTTAAGAGGGAACGATTTTGGAAAAAGCTTGAGAGCCACCTGAACCAACAGAGCCAACAGAATGGACAGAGCCCCAGGGAAACTGTTGATGAGAAAGATAGCAGATCTCTGTGCCTTTCCAGCTGAGAGAAACTCTGAAAGTCGTTGGCCTTCTTGAGCCAAGGTATCTTTCCTTGAATGGTCTAAGGACTGGACATTTTCATAAAGTTGCCTTAAGTTGGACAATTTACAGCTTTAGAACTGTAAATTTGCAATTTAACAAATACCCCCTTTAAAAAGCTGTTCTGTTTCTGGTATATTGCATTCCAGTAGTTTTCAAACAGAACCCTAGGGAAGTACAGTGGTGCAGCCTCTCTGGTGTAACCCCATTGTTAGGTATATATGTGGAAGAACTGAAGGCAGGGAATGAATGGACATTTGCAGATTGGTGTCTACGGTGGCAGTATACATGATTTGCAATGGATGGAGGTGGCCTAAGCATACATCAACTGATGAATGGAAGGGCAAACTGTGAAGGAATGAATCTGCAAGCCATGCAGCTATGTGAATGAAACTTCAGGTCAGTATGATGAGTGAAATAAGCCAGAAACAAAAAGACAGATATTATAATGCCTCACTGTGCTAGTTTGAAGCTTTTCTATGCCCCAGAAAAGCTATGTCCTTTTTCCTGATCCAATGTTGTTGGGAGAGTCATGTTTCTTTTAATCCTGATTCAATATTGTGGGATGGAAACTTTGTATTGTTTCCATGGAGATGGACACACCCAGTTGTCAGTGGGACCTTTTAACTGGATTGTTCCCATGGAAATGAGGCACACCCAGTTTGGGGTGCAGCCTATTTATTAGATGGAGATGTGACTCTGTCCATTTGAGGTGGGTATTGATTAGTTTACTAGAGTCCTTTAAAAGGGGAGACATTTTGGAGAAAACACAGTTGCTTTAGAACTGACAGAGATGCCCACACACTGATGTTTGGAGATCCAGAGCCCAGTAGACATTGCCATGTCCCTTGCTGTGAGATGATAAGCAAGCCAGAACCCAGAGTTGTGCCCCAGAGGAGCTAAGTGAAGGCCCACAAACACTTAGAGAGGAAACCACTTGCATCAGAAGCTGGAAGCAGTGGAACTGGGAACAAGGACCTGCACATGCCAGCCACATGCCATCCCATGTGATAGATATTGGCCTTTCTTGAGTCAAGGTATCCCTCTCTGGATGCCTTAGTTTGAACATTTTTATGGCTTATGAATTGTGAAATTGTGATGTAATAAATTCCCTTTTTAAAAGCCGTTCCATTTCTGGTATATTGCATTCTGGCAGTTTTAGCAAACCAAAACATTCATTAATATAGTCTAATTATAGTGCACAAACTCTGAGAATTGAATTCGAGAACATAGGTTATCACAGGCTTTTGTAAAAATTCATAGATTGCAAGCTCTTATAGCAGGCACTTCTATTCCTCAGTTGAACTGTTTTTTCTAAATTCTGAGATGCTGAGCCCTTTGTGTATAACCTGGTCATTTCCTGGAATTTCAGGTATCTGTGTGACACCTGAAACTTAGAGTTAGAGTTCTGTAGCTATGGAAGTCAATATTACTCCATACAGCAACAGTTTTGAAAAGCTGAAAAAGAAATCAGACTTTAATTAGACACATGAAAGAAGCAGATCTGGTTAGGACTGGGGAAAATCAGATAAAGGTAAAGGATGATGTACTGAATTTTAAAACTTTAACCTCTGTGTAAGAGCAAAGGAAGAGGTGTTTATTTGGTACAAAATTTATATTTTCTGTACCATACTATATAATATAACTTGTATATTTGGTTTATTCAAACACCATAATTATACAGAACATTGAATAGAGAGATCTTGTGGGTATATACAGATTAGTGTGATACCCTGATATACCCCAGAGTAATCTGGGCAGAAGAATTGCAAAAAATATATAGTATTTGCAAAGTCCCCTTGAAAGACTGGGAAAAAATGCAGAAATGTTAAACTTCCCCAGCTGGAGAAGCCTGATATTCTCATAGGCATTGGGGACTACCAATTTAATAGGCCAAGCCTTTGATCTAGGGTCTTGCCCTTATGAAACTTATTCCTGCAAAGGAGAAGCTAAGACTACTTATAATTATGCCTAAGAGTCACCTCCAGTGAATCTCTTTTGTGGCTCAGATGTGGCCTCTCTCTAAGCCAAGGCTGCAGTTGAACTCACTGCCCTCCCTGTAAAACCTAACCTCCTCCCTCCATGGAAGATGTACTCCCAGGAGCATAAATCTCCCTGGAATCGTGGGCCATGACTCCTGAGGATGAGCCTGGCCCTGGCATTGTGGGATTGAGAAAGACTTTTTGACTAAAAGGAGGAAGAAAAATGAAATAAAAAAGTTTCAGTGGCTGAGAGATTTCAAATAGTTGAGAGGTCATTCTGGAGTATTTTCCTATGCATTATATAGATATCCCTTTTGAGTTTTTGGTATATTGAAGTAACTAGAGGAAAGTGCCTAAAACTGTCGAATTGTAACCCAGTAGTCTTGATTCTTGAAGATGATTGTACAACTATATAGTTTTTATGGTGTTGCTGTGCGAACATGAAAACCTTGTGACTGATACTCCTGTCATCCAGGGCATGGACAGATGAATAAGAAAATAAGGACAATAAATAAATAAATAATAGGGAAGGATAGGAGGTATGGGATGTTTTGGGTGTTTTCTTTCACTTTTATTTTTATTTTTATTCTCATTTTTACTGTTTTTGGAGTAATGAAAATGTTCACAAGCCCATTGTGATGATGAATGCACAACTATATGATGATATTGTGAGCCATTTGATTGCATGCTTTGGATGATTATACGGTATGTGAATATATCTCAGTAAAATTGCATTTAAAAAAAAAAGGATTAAGAATTTCAAGATGGCAACAGCAGAACTTCAACCAAACTCAGCAAAAGGCCCTTCTAAACACGTGGTCTTGTGCAATTCCACATGTCCCAGGGTCTGGTTGTGGAATCTCACAATTCACAAAAATAGACAAAAGTGGCCACAATAGAAATAGGCAGATTTGAACTTCTGCCCCAGCCAGAAAATTCAGTGTCAGATTACAGAGATGTCAATGAAAGAAGTCATTTTCTGCCTTTTACTTTTCCCCCCTCTCCCTCTTTTTATTCCTTTAGAAGTTAGAGGCAGCCCAGCAAGTAGGGAAAAAGGGAAGAAATTCGGTAGGAAAATAGCCCAGAAACTTTGAGACTCCATGTTACTTCTCCCCACTGCAGGCTTCTGGTGGAAAGCAGAGAAAATGGAAAGAAGTTGAACTTTAAAGGAAGTTTGGAATTTTAGCTGCTAAAAATCTTAATTATTGAAATAAGGCAACGTTTTGTGACTATTAGAATTTTTTTTAAATGTCTAAGAAATCTTGGGACATGGTCAAAAGTCTACCCAAGGTGGTGATGAAAAAAGAATACAATGTATGAGGGTGCACTGGTGGGTCAGTGGAAGAATGCTCACCTTCCATGAGAAAGACCCGGGTTCGATTCCCAGACTGTGCACCCAACCCCTCTCCCCTCCCCAAAAGAGAGAATACAATATATGGATTCTCAGGGCAGTGATAGGAAAGAATAAAGACACTTTATGAATGTGTCCTCAAAGAATTCTGCTTGTTCACCATAGGTGTTCCAGCTATTTTTATTTATCTACCCTAACTACTCTGGGTAAACAAATAAATTTGTGCATGGGAGCACATATACCTAGATGAACACTAGAATACACTTAAATGAATGTGAAAGATTATTTGAGGTGAAGAAATAGAACTTGTGACCTAATGGAGCAATGTCTCAGAATTACATCATTTATAAGCCATAATAAAAACTGAGCTGATAAAAGAAACCTAGGAAAGAATGTGCCTATTAAAACTTTTTTATTGTTGTTCCACTTACATGAAACGGTCTAGGAATGTGAATCAGGGAGGTGGGAAGAATGGATAATAATCTCTAAAACAAAGGTAAAAGTATTCCCCCCCTCCCCCCCCAAAAAAGGCATTTTGATTCTGTTTAATTTTGGAGGTTATAGGTAAATCAGCTGCAATATACAAGCAAGAAAATGTTCTTCTACTGCCCTCAAGTGGTTTCTATTTATCACTGCAACAACTCTAGCTACTTCAAAAAGTGAATGTTTCGATAGAAATCCTCACCAGCCTTCATATCTTAGAGGCTACTTGGCAAAGGAAATCTGAAATGATGGCCTTTTATTCTGAAATAATTTCTAAGTAATCAAATGGTTAGATGAATCAAGGGATATTATGTTGTCAGATTGAAAGAGGTCACCTATATGCAGATTTGCAAAATTATGCTGATTTGGTATCTTTTTTAAAATTTACTTGTAACTTCCTCATGAACTCTAAATCAGCAGGTTAGGGTTTGTGGTGGGGAGTGCATATAGAGAAAACTTCACTTTCCAAACTAAGCAGTTGAAAACTCTCATTCCATATAAATATGCAGACAGCGTAAGCTTCAACACCTTGTGTTTTTCTCTGTCAGGTTCTACCTCACGGAGGCGTGTCTGGGCTTACTCAGCAGGAAGCCCATAGAGCCTCCCCGGGTGTTGAATCTTTGTATGAGTGGCTGGTTAGCGCAAGATGTTCTTTGTTGGTCCGTGCTTGATTCTTTCCGGTGCTGCAATCCCTTTGAGTCAGCCGGTCTTACCCCTATCCTCCCCAGCTTTAGGAAGTTGCCTGCAGCTTCTGCTCCTGGTGCATTTCCCCTCTCCTTGACAGGGTTATTCCAGCCTTTTCACCCCAACCCTCTACACTCCCAAGGAAATCTAGAAGACTTTACCCCACAAGAGAATACATGTCGATAAAAAAGATCAATAGGATACTTCAGCCCTTTTATTGCTGAAGCGTCCTATTGCTCAAATTTTAGCATGTATCGGAATCCCCTGGAGGGTTTATTAAAACACCCCCCCCCCAGAGTTTCATATTCATAGGTCTGGGGTGGGTTCCAGTGAATTTGCATTTCCGCAGGTTCCCAGGTGATTTCATGCTACAGGTCTGGAGACCACCCTTTAAGAATCACTGGCCTAAACCAATACTTCCTCCAATTTTTCACATCATTGTGCATGGAAATACAATGAAATAAAATTTTTACTTCACACAAGTGTAACTCAAGGGAATACAGAGGTGTCTATGTAGATGCTGATATAAATATTCATTATATTTTATTGTATGTAGCCATAATAAAGGAAATATAAAATGTTAGGAAGATAGCAAACATTAATTTGGGATACTTCTAAATAAAATGTTTTCATATATTTTGATGATTGATGTCTGATAATATAACTCTTTAATATCAAGTTTTATGCTTATAGAGACACCTAATTAAGACTTCAAATTCTTGATTGTTAATGTGAGCAAAACCTATATTCCCAGAGGTAAGTGATGAAAATGTTTTACAATCATTCAGATATCTATCACAATTGACACTTTATTTAAAGGCCGTAGCAGTTCTCCTTTTCTTTAAATTTTTAAAGAAAGAAAGAATCTTTCTTAAAGAAAAAAAGAATTGAAAAGACTAATTTTGAAATTCCTTGGGATAATGGAAATAGATTTCAGATCCGTGGAACTTTTTATAGCAAATGTTTCAAAATATGAATGCACATGCCTTGTGAAAGCACTCAGCTTGCAGCCAGTTTGGCTGCCACTGAAAGCGCACATTAGTTGCAAAAGGACCGCTGTTCCTGAAATACATAAAGGCAGAAATTCAGAGCTGACACCTGGAGCTCCAGCCATGAGAGGATTCCTGCTAGGCTCCCCGTACATCATTACCCACACCACCTCCACCCACCTGTCACTCCACAGAGCTTTATGTTCCGCTTCTTGGGCATCTAGAACACACTTTTTCCATGGCTACCCAGGCTGCTTTTTCCTGATGTGAAGTGGCGCCCTTTATGGCTGTTAAATCAGATGTCTAGGTGGAAGAGAGTCTTTCTGACTGTGCAAGCTCATTGCAGTGCAGCAGCAATTGCCAGCTGTCATCCATTATACTCTTCTCCAGGAGTACTTTAGGGGTGACACCAGACCATGTTCCACTCCAGTGCCCTTAGAGGGGTCGTGAAGACGCTGCTAATGGCTGAAGTCTGTAGGCCCATGGGGTCAGTGCATCCAAGGACCTTCCCACCTGACCTGGGTCTAAGAGAAACAATAGTTCCCTGCACACTTACAGCCCGTTCACAGCACAGGTGCAAGAAGGTCCAGCTTAAATAGACTCCTCCATTGAGCCTCTACAGCAGATACTATGCGGGAAGAAACACGCTGGTCTCCGCTGTTGGCTTCCCTTTCAAATGACCTGGGGCAAAGGGACAAAGAATAGCAGGAACACAAAAGAATTATGTATGACCGTTCTTCTTCTGTTGTTCTCTCCCCCTTCAACCTGTAAATGAAAGGCTTTCTTTTGCTTTCTTTTTTTTATATATCATGCATTGTATACTCTATTTTTTTCCTGAGAGAGTTTTTACCTCTCCCCCTTGATAAAGTTAGACAACTTCCAAACAAAAAAGATACATTGAGAAGTATTTTTAAAAATCACATCCCTTTTAGTAGCATAGATTATAATGTAAATGTCATTCTTATAGTTGTACAGTGCACATGCTGGGAAACTACGTATTAGCATTACTTGATAAACTTATGTTCTGTAATATAGAAGATTCAAATTTTATTCAAGTAAGGAAAAAATGTAGAGAACCCTTCTCTTTCATGCCCTGAATTTTTTCCAAATCCAATTACTAATTATGATGAAAACTTAATTGTAGTAATATTAGAGTAGACACGGGCATTTCCAACTTTTCTCAGTCTATTCAAAATTTCTCCCTCCACCTACTTGCCAGAATTACATTTAAATTTTGGAAGCATTTTATAGATAGTATGAAGATATCAGCAGAATTCCCTGGTTCTTGGTCATTATTGATCCATGATCTTACCTGCTGTTGTTGCCTGATCTCACTGGTCCATGATCAACATTGTCCACAGGACAATGCCATCAATTCCAATCACCACCTTCAAGATTGAATCTGGTCTCTATAGAGGGACCTCATAGCAATGCTTCTTTGGTTTTGTTGACCCTCAGTGCCCACTCATATTTATTTCAGAGGCCAGGGGGATAATTTGGATGTTCTCTCAGAGAACTCTATACTTGCAGGAAAGTCAATGGGTCTGTTTTGAATCTTTCTTCCTAAACTTGAGGAAACTCTTCAGGGCTTGCTGCACAGACTGTTACTGCCCCCTCTACTGCCTGGTATTTCTGGTTTGGGTATTAGGTAAAGCTTACCTCAAAAAATGAGTGAGGAAGTGATTTTTAGGCTTCTATTTCCTGGAAGAGATTGTATTCATATACTTTTTTCTTAAAGTGTTCATATTCTCTTTAGTGAATTGTACTGAACACTTTTACAAATAAATATATATATTTCTTCTTGTGTGAATTTTGATAGGTTGTGTCTTTCAATGAATCGGTCCATTTCATCTAAGTTATCAAATTTGTAGGCATAAAATGCTTCGTAGTATTCTTTTATTGTCCTCTTAATATATATGGGAATGGTGTAATGACCTTCTTTCCTTTCTCTTTTTGTAACAGTTTTATTCATGCAGCCTACAACCCATTCAAAGTGTACAATGGCTCTTGGTATTATCACAGTTATGCATTCACCACCACAATCAATTTGAAAAAATTCTCATTGGTCCCAAGGAAAAAAAATCCCATAGCCCTTTTATCTCCCTATTATTGATGCTTATCTTTTATGTAGTACCTTTGTTACAATTGATGAAAGAATATTACAATGTTACTGTTAACTCTGGTTCTTAATTTGCTGCTTCAGTTTGCTGAAGCTGTCAGAATGCAATACACCAAAAATGGGTTGGTTTTTACAATGAGGATTTACTAGCTTACAAATTTACATTTCTAAGGCCATGAAAATGTCAAAATTAAGGCAACAACAGGACCAAACCTTCTCTGAAAAAAAGGTTACCAGCATCTGGGACACCTCTGTCACATAGGACAGTACCTGGCTGGCATCTGCTTGTCCTTTACTCTGGGTTTTGTTTCAGCTTCTGGCTCGAGCGGCTCCCTTTATGAACTTTTGTGGGCACTCTCTTAGCTTCTCAGGGGCTTTTCTCTAAACTTCTCTGAGTGTTTCTCTGTCCTTTATCCTCCCATAAAGGACTCCAGTGAAAGGTTGAAGCCCCACCTTGAATAGGATGGGTCACATCTCAATTGAAATGACCTAACTGAAAGGTCCCACCCACAACAGGTCTGCTCACACAGGAATAGATTAAAAGAAGATGGGCTTTGGTGGGATACATAACAGCTTCAAACTAACACATTTGCATTCATTGTAGTTTTTCCATATGCCATTCTATTTTTAACACCTTGTAATAGTGATGTATGTTTGTTCTAGGTCATGTAAGAACGTTCTTATATTTGTACAAATAACTACAGTCTTTGCTACACAGTCCCATGTTTTATACTCTGGGCTTCCCTCTAGGATCATACATGGCCCTAGATTTCCCCCTTTCAACTGTACTCATGATCAACACTGTTGATTGCACTTACAGTGTTGGGCTACCATCACCTCTATCCATTTCAAAATATTTACAATCAAACTTATTAAAAATTCTGCATACTTAAGCATAACCTGCCCATTCTCTACCCTCTTGTTATCTCCTGGAAAGCTTTACTCTAGATTTTAACTCCCAGAATTCACTCATTATAATTACTTCATATTAGTGAGACCATACAATATTTGCCCACTTGTTACTGGGTTATTACACTTAATATAATATCCTCAAGTTCCATCCATGTTGTTGCATACATCAGGACATCATTTCTTCTTACAGCTGTAATATTACTTTGCATGTATATACCACAGTTTATTTAACTACTCAACAGTTGATGGGCACCTGAGCTGTCTCCATCTTTTGGCAATCATGAATAAGGCTGCTGTGAACATTGGTGTGCAAATGTCTGTTCAGTTGTGAGTAGATACCTAGTAATAGGATTGCAGAGCATATCGCTGTTCTATACTTAACTTTCTGAAGAATTTTGAAATTGTCTTCCAAAGTGCCTGCACCATTTTACCTTCCCACCGGCAGTGAATAAGTGTTCCTATTTCTCCACGTTCTCTCCAGCACATGTGGTTTTTTTTTTTTTTCTTTTAATTTGCATATGGGCAGGAGGCACCAGGGATCGAACTCCAGACCTCCAGCACGGCAGGTTGGAGCTCTGCCTGCTGAGCCACGGCAGCCGCCCCACATGTGGTTTTATTTTTATTTTTTATAGTGGCCATTTTAGTAGTTTTGAAGTGATATCTGATTGTGGTTTAGATTTGCATTTCACTAATAGCTAGTAATGTTGATCATCTTTTCATGTGTTTTTTACCCATTTCTATCTTCCATTTGGAAAAATGTCTATTCAAGTCTTTTGCCCATTTCTTAATTGGGTAATTTGTCTTTTTATAGTTGCATTGTAGGATTTCTTTATATAGTCTGGATATTAAACACTTATTGGATATGTGGTTTCCAAATATTTTCTCCTGTTGGGTCCTTTGACGCACAAAAGCACTCAGTTTTGAGATGATACTTTTTATCTATGTCTTCTTTCATTGTTTGTGCTTTGGTCTGAGAAACCACCTCCTACCAGAAATCCTTGAAGATGTTACCCTATATTTTTTTACTTGAGGAGCTTTATGATACAAGCTCTAATGTTTAAAACTTTGATCCATTTTGATTTAATTTTTGTAGAAAGTGTTAGAGGCGGGTCCTCTTGTAATTCTGTTTGATATGAGACTTTTCTATCCTATTTGTGTTGAATGGGCCACTTTATCAAAAATCAGATGACCATAGATTTGAGGGTCTATTTTTGAACTCTCAATTTGATTCCATTGGTCAATATATCTACCTTTATGCCAGTACCATGCTGTTCTGACCTCTGTAGCTTTATAATATGCTTTAAAGCCAGGAAGTATGAATCCTCCAACTTTATTTTTCCTTCTCAAAATGTTTTTATTTATTCTGGGCCTCTTACCCTTCCAAATATATTTGATGATTAGTTTAACATTTATGCAAATTAGTCTGTTGTAATTTTGAATGCAATTGAATTGAATCTGTAAATCAATTTGGGTAGAATTTGCATCTTAACTATAATTTAGTCTTCCAATCCATGGACAAAGAAAGTCCTTCCATTTATTTAGGTCTTCCTTGATTTCTCTTAGCAATGTTTTGTAATTTTCTGTGTATAGGTCCTTTACACACTTGGTTAAATTTATTCCTAAGTACTTGATTGTTTTAGTTGCTATTGTAAATGTTATTTTTTTAAATTTCCTCCTCAGATTGTTTCTTACTAGCATATAGAAACACTGCTGATTTTTGCATGCTGATCTTGTATCCCACCACTTTGCTGAACTCACTTTTTAGCTCTAATAGCTTTGTCGTAGATTATAGAGGACTTTTAAAATATAAGATTAGGTATCTGCAAACAGTGAAAGTTTTACTTTTTCCAATCCAATTTGGATTCCATTTATTTATTTTTCTTGCTCAATTTCTCTAGATAGAACTTCTAGGACAATGTTAAATAATAATGGTGACAATGGGCATCCTTGTTTTATTCCAGATCTTAGAGGGAATACTTTCAGTGTTTCCTTATTGAGTATGATGTTAGCCGTGGGTGTTGCAGACATACCCTTTATTTTGTTGAGGAAGTTTTCTTCTACTCCTATCTGTCAATGTGTTTTTATCAAGAAAAGATGCTGGATTTTGTCAAATGACTTTTCCATGTAAACTGTGAAGTTCATGTGTTCTTTCCCCATCTTGATTTGTTAATGTGGTGTATGACTATTGAGTTTCCTGTGTTGAGCCACGCATGCATACCTGGGATAAAACCCTCTCGATCATGGTGTATAATTCTTTTAAGGCACTGTTGGACTTGATTGGCTTTTTTTTTTTTGAGTATTTATTCATCTATATTCACTAGGGAAGTTGGTCTGTAATTTTCTTTTCTTGTAGTATCTTTATCTGGCTTTTGTGTTAGGGTGATGATGTCTTCATAGAATAAGTTAGATAGTTTTCCCTCCTCTACAAATTTTTTGAAGAGTTTGAGCAGGATTGGTATTAATTCTTGGAATGTTTGGTAGAAATCATTTGTGCAACCATTTAGTCCATGGCTTTTATTTGTTGGGTAGTCTTTGATGCCTGATTCATGCTCTTTAGTTATGACTGGTTTGTTAAGATCTTCTATTTCTTCTAAGGCCAGTGTATGTTTTTCATGTGTTTCTCGGGAGTTGTCAACTTCATCAAAGTTATCTAGTTTGTTGGCATATGCTTACTCATAGCATCCTCCTTTTATCATTTTTATTTTGGTGGGGTCAATAATAATAATGTACCCCCACATAGTTCTGATTTTATTTCTTTGCATCTTCTCTTTTTTTCACTATCAGTCTAGCCAAGGATTTGCCAATTGTGTCAATTTTGCATGTTGATCTTATATCTTGCTACTTCACTGTACCAATTTATTGCTGCAGTAGCCCTTTGTAGACTTTCCAGAATTTTCTACATATAAAATCATGTCATCTGCAAACAGTGAAAGCTTTACTTTTTCCTTTCCAATTTGGATATCTTTTATTTCTATTTACTGCCTAATTGCTTTAGCTAGAACTTCCAGCACGGTATTGAATAACAATTGTGATAGTGGACATCCTTGTCTTTTTCCAGATTCTAGAGGCAAAGCTTTCAACCTCTCTCCCCATTGAGTATGATGTTAGGTGTGGGACTTTAATATATTCCATTTATCATTTTGAGGAAGTTTCCTTCTATTCCTATCCTTTGAAATGTTTTCATTAAGAAAGGATGCTGAATTTTGTCAAATTCCTTGTCTGCATTAATCAAGATGGTCACATGATTTTCCCCTTTGATTTATTGATGTGGTGTATTGCATTAATTGATTTTCTTATATTGAATCACTCTTGCATACCTGGAATAAAATCCACTTAGTCATGGTGTATAATTCTTTTACTGTGCTGCTGGATTTGATTTGCAAGTATTTTGTTATTATCATGTGATTTTCCCCTTTGATTTATTGATGTGGTGTATTGCATTAATTGATTTTTTTTATGTTGAACCACTCTTGCATACCTGGAATAAAATCCACTTAGTCGTGATGTATAATTCTTTTACTATGCTGCTGGATTTGATTTGCAAGTATTTTGTTGATTTTTGCATCTATATTCATTACAGAGATTGGTCTGTAATTTTCTTTTCTTGTAGTATCTTTGTCTGGCTTTGGTATGAGGGGGATGTTGGCTTCAAAGAATGAGTTAGGTAGCTTTCCCTCCTCTTCAAATTTTTTGAATAGTTTGAGTAGGATTGGTAATAATTCTTTCTGGAATGCTTGGTAGAATTCACATTGGTACTAATTCTTTCTGGAATGCTTGATAGAATTCACATGTGAAGCCATGTGGTCCTGACTTTTCTTTTCTGGGAGGTTTTTGATAACTGATTCAATCTCTTTTTTTGTGATTCATTTTTTGAAGTCTTCAGTTTCTTCTGGAGACAATATTGCATTCACGCTTTTCTAGGAAGTTGTCTAGATTGTTAGAATATAGTTGCTTATAGTATCCTCTCATCATCTCCTTTAATTCTGCAGGGTCAGTAGTTATGTCTCCTCTCCCACTTCTGATTTTATTTATTTGCATTCTCTATTTTTCTTTGTCAGTCTAGCTAAGGATCCATCAATTTTATTGATTTTCTCAAAGAACCATCTTCTGATTTTGTTGAATCTCTCTATTATTTTCATGCTCTCAATTTCATTTATTTCTGCTCTAATCTTTGCTACTTCTTACTTTCTGTTCGCTTTGTCTTTAGTTTGCTGAATTGTTTTTTTTTTTT